>JAARMF010004240.1:0-16069 GCA_022844705.1 Toxascaris leonina
CAGTGATCGTAAACGCACAAATAACGTAGTGATGATCGATCATTGATCCACTAATCAGTAGCACCTAAACGAGAAAATTTTAAGTCCTAATTGCACCTGATTTTTAGAGAACATTTCCGGTCATAAACCCAATGAATATCGTTTGTGAAGATTTCAGACGCCGACGAATTTCAAAAAAGCATAAAGGTTTCTGGAGGGGTTCTTTTAAATGCACTTCTACAAACAATGAAGCGCACTTCGCCATTGCAACGCTCTCTTGGGGTCAGCTGCTCTGATTGTGGTGATTAATTGCTGATGATTGCTTCGTCGAACTGCTGTTAGCGGCCCTACTCTATCTTGATCTTCATAAGTTGTTTCTTTATATCTACTACTTCCATTCTCTTCTACAAATTGTTCCATGTTTTCATGCGATCATTTTTGAATTCTTCCCAACTAAAATCAATTGTTCGATGAATCCCTGTCACATCAATCTCACAAGTTTGCATTTATTTATTTCGCACCTCGATATCACTGCAGCAGTGATAATATAAGTCGTTGCGGCAATACTATTGCGGCGACAGTTGCCAGTGGTTTTCTTATTTCCATATTCATTGGAAGTGAGAGCCGATGCCGTTGTCCTCTTTAGTTAAACTCTATAAAGCTTCGTTCATATAATGTGTCACAGGCAGCATCATGATCATTAAGTAGCATTCAAGCAATGACTATATTTAGTGCAACAATGCGGCAATCATTATCAGTAATGCAAAAAATCGACTCAAAGTATTCTTTGCGTTCGGAAATCAAGCTAAGTATCACTTGAGATTAGCTGAAGAGCACTTAAGTTGTCAGAGGATATCGATGAACTGTCGGGCGCTATACGACGTCTTTCTATTAATAAAGGAATGCGTAAAATAAAGAAAATACAATAAAACATGCTTGTTAATCGTTATAGCTGACGTGATCCTATCTTCTCTTTTCGCCGAAATTTTTTATCGCATATTCAAACGTTTCAATTTTTTGTCGTTGGAAAAATCTTCCAGCAAACGTTTTTTTTTTTCAGGACCAATTTAGTGACATTTGTTAAGGTTCAAGAGAAGTGAGTCGCGTTGAACCGTGTCTGTGAAGATCAATGAGCCTTCTAAACAGCTCGAACGGAAAAAAGCAACTGAATATATTGTCGAACACATTGATATTGATGGTTTCTTGTGTGAAAGCAATTTATCATCACTTTTTGAAAGAGAATGAAAAGCGGCTGTTTACATGAGTGAAGAAAGAAAGAATTGCTCGAGTTGAGAGAGTGTGGAAAAACCTAAAAAGCTGTGGTAAAAACATTATCATGAGAAAATGCATCATCAATGAAAACGCGGCTTTCTTGTTTCTTTACGAAGACAATTGCACTGAGATAAACGTGTAGTTGAGATGGTCGAAAAATTTACCTACTATGCGCAGGAGTTGAGATTGAATTGAAACAGTGCTGAAAGGTCGTTCGTTGCAGATTTGAGTTTGAGGCGAAGAAAAAATAGACTATTATTGCCATTTTCAGTTATAAGGCTTTTGATGGTGTAATGAGATGAGCTTGCCGTACGAGTCGAATAGAAATCACTGCTATCTCCACACCATTAATTCCGAATGCTCTCAATAATGCAAATAATAGGAAAATTTTTTTCGCCCCTCTACTTCACAGTTTTCTTTTTTCGATGACTCAATCGTAACTTTTAACTGATTTTGCTTTTGTATTGCAACGCAATTAGAGAAGCAGAACGAAGAAACGTTCGTGGCTTTCATAAAAATTGACGCAGATCAGTGTGGGCACTCAAGGGTCGTCGTTTCTTTCAAAAAAAAAGAAAAAAAGACATGAAATCATAGTTGATATCTCAGTTGGACATCGACATCTGAAGTGTATTCTCTCTTCATCTGTTGAACTTTCCCTCCTTCGTAATTTGTGGATTGCAATTGAAATCCATCGTTCTCTCTTAAACAAATCAACGCACTCAAATGGTGCAATTGCAAATAATAAATTGCATTGCATCTTTTTGCTATTATTTTCTGTCTCTTCGCAATTATTTGAATATTGCATTCTCATAGTCACTCACTTCTTTCACATAATTGCCGAGTTTGCATTGCCTTTTCACTGAGCTAAAATATTTGCACCACTGTTCATTGAATACAATCTGCTTGTCAGTAGATTTATGCGCCCAATCGAATAGTGCCAAAAAATCATTTGCAACATTGAGTTGAAGCCTTCATTAGCTGCCACTATTTTGCTTATTCTTTGCATTTGGCTGCTTCATGTTGGATCATTGAGCTCATACATGTTGTATAAACGTTTCATAAAAAGCAGCANGTCGTTCTCTCTTAAACAAATCAATGCACTCAAATGATGCAATTGCAAATAATAAATTGTATTGCATCTTTTTGCTATTATTTTGTGTCTCTTCGCAATTAGTTGAATATTGCATTCTCATAGTCACTCACTTCTTTCACATAATTGCCGAGTTTGCATTGCCTTTTCACTGAGCTAAAATATTTGCACCACTGTTCATTGAATACAATCTGCTTGTCAGTAGATTTATGCGCCCAATCGAATAGTGCCAAAAAATCATTTGCAACATTGAGTTGAAGCCTTCATTAGCTGCCACTATTTTGCTTATTCTTTGCATTTGGCTGCTTCATGTTGGATCATTGAGCTCATACATGTTGTATAAACGTTTCATAAAAAGCAGCAATCCAAAACCTTCAACGACACGCNTTCGACGCTACCTCAACGACCAATCCAAAACCTTCAACGACACGCTACCTCATTTAATCCCATTCGACTTGCTTTAAAATGTAAAACATAAGCATTGATCGCTCGGTTGCTTCAAACTCTCCGTTGTGGTTTTATTCGAGACGAATAAAGTTGAGCACCATGAAATCTCGATTGCAGATGTTTACCGCTTGATAGCTGTTGCATACTAGTATACTCTTATTTCAGTAGTTCAGTTACGTGTGCTGCTCCTTAGCTTGAGTTCATCTACTGCCCATCTTTCATTATAGTTCTAGTTTATAAATATTGAATCAATATGAAAACTCATGCCTTATTTAATCGCTTGCATAATAGAGACTCGAATTGCACGCTGATTTAAAATGAAATTATTACAGCTAGCTGAAAATAAAATGCTTTCAGAGCTGCTGCACTTACCGCGAATGTTTTTCAAACGATGATCACGACTTGCATTCATATATTTGCAGACGTCGTCCTTTGGATGCATAATTCCTCTCGTGATGCCAAAAAAGCAGAATCTTTTATGTGGGTACAATGCCGATAACCTTCTCTCAAGGAAATTATATGCCATATTTTTTCTATCGTTTCTGCTATCAACTTATCGACGCCATATTGCAAACTCATCAGAATTCCCCACTTTGAGCGATATTTAGGGCATCTTTCCTTTTCTCTTTCTACTTCCGCCTAGTACAATGCAATGAAAAAATAATGTTGTATGTCACTTCATCATTTCCTTATAAGAATCAATGGTGCAGGATAGCCTCTATTATCCGTATCATATAACACTTCGTCAAATGAAAGGCATTTGCAGAGAACGTGTACTTAGAATTGAAATCGCGTAAGCCGTGCACAAATGATGCAACATTCGAAGTTCGCTTGTTCTTAAAGGGCTGATTGACGTATGCAGATGAATTATAAAAACGCTTGCCTCTCTTTCGACACTTAAATTGATTTCGTTGTTTGTGATTTGGAATTGTGATTGATGGGTTGTTACCATTTCCGACATACATCTCGATAAGCGGACATCGTGATCTTTTGTCGTATCTTGCGCAGTGAAATTTGCCTTTGCAGTTTAAATGCTTCAAAGACCTCTCAACACCCTCATTGAACAAAGAATCTCCAATCTAGAGTTTTGCAGCATTTAGATGAGCGTTTTTGCGTTTTGCATAGGACANGAATCTCCAATCTAGCGTTTTGCAGCATTCAGATGAGCGTTTTTGCGTTTTGCATAGGACAGTGTCGTTGGCAATAGCAAGTGCCTTTTGCTGCTTCTTTGCACACGTTTGCAAAGCAGCGAGATTTATTTTCTTTCCTCACATTCATGACCTGTTTGTAATGTGGCATAACTCCATAGAAACCACGTGAAAAAGGCTGCATGAAAGAAGTGAGTGCCAATTGTGCCAACTACGATTGAGCAGTCTAATTATTCTATATTATACAATATCTTGATTTTTGTTAAAAACAATGTATACCTGCATTTGGCTTGCATCCCTTGCCATTCAGCGCCTGAGGTCATTCAGTGATCAGGTGTAATGTGAATGAACGGCAATTTCAGATTTTCTCAGTTTTCCTAGGTGGCCAGATGAAAGTATTTAGTTGGTCGTGCTTTAGATAATTCTGTAAATCATCTTGACATCACTTTTTTGTTTATAGTGAGGCATCCGAGCTAATTCTTCAGAAGATGAAAGGAAAATCCCATTGAGCGTTGAATCAGCACAAAAAATTCTGGCAGGCTCCATCAAAGTTCAAACCAGCTCAAAGTATTCCTCCTACTACGTTTGTCTCCAGTTTATTGTTCGCGTTATAACGACGACGCTTCGCTCCCCGTTTGAGTGATACGAACGCTTTGATTAATTCTTTGAATCATCATGCGTTCATATATCTCAAAAGATCCGGAATCCTCCGAGTAACCGGGCTTTTCTGTTGTTTTTAAACGATGTTGAAGTCTCATCACAACTTTTGCTACTGTTCACTTTTGGACGATTGTCCATATTGCTCAGGGTCAGAAATTTTGTATTTATCTCTTTAGAGTTCACTGGTCGCTTATTTCTGTGAAGAACAATTGCCAAGATGCTTATCGATGGTATCAGCGTTGCAAGGCACTCACATGTTCGAGCAAACGGTAGATTGTGAGCGATCTAGGTGTAATGTTATTGACGAATTTCCGATTTGTGCTATATTGTGCTAACGAAAGAAAATTCGATTAAATGCAGCTCAAAGGTGTATCGTCTTTTCGAGTGCACACCGAACACCTTTCAACGATCTCGATCGATGTGCTTCTTATACTCCGCCTCTCGCGAGCAAGTAACTTATTTCTAATTCAGTGAGTGATTGCTTCACTGCTCGTAGAGCTTCATAATTAAGCACCCTATCGCTTATCTCCACCTTCAATCAAGTGAATGAAGCTGCAATGGCTAGATTGTTGTCTGAAAAACGTGTGCGAGTGGATCTTTATATTCACTACCTAAATAAATCTTTTTACGATTCGAGAAACTTGGCTATTGAAAAGCTTCATTATCTTTAACATTGCAATTTGGTCACGAATTTCGTTGCATTGTCCTCTGATATTCTCGGATATATGGAGCATTTTTCCTTCCAACCACATGTTTATGTTGTTCCTTATATATTGGTAGTAGATACCCGGTAATGCTGTAATGAACCAGTCGACGTTGAATACGCTCCAAATATGCGTCAACAATCCCACAAATCTAGGCGGTTGTTCAAAGTATCGCCACCATACGAATATCTAATATTGAACTATGAAGGCTATCGATAGTGTCCAAGTGCTTTAGGTTGATAATGGCATATTTAGTGTTGACGAAGGAAGAAAAGAGTTAAATCGCGGAGCATTTCTATTCGAAAGTATTCACCGGCTGAAGGACAATTATGTGCTTTAAATAAAACTCTTTTCGAAACTCATTAAGTGCTATCTAAAGTGTCCGCTTTAACAGCCCCGCATTGGTCATTGCTCTTCACTCTACCTAACGATGAGTGATACCTTAAGCAGTTTCTTGGTGCATCAGGTAAAAACGTTCATTTCTTTTTTCAGCGGTTATCCCCTTCTTTGTCCGTTGCGTGGAAACCCAGAAATTTCATTGAGTTTATTGCCGCCTTATTTGCCTCGTAGTATTACCCAGCTTGTGCTTTTCAGAGAAGAATGGGACTGCAGCGATTCGAGACCCTAAAAGCTTTCGGATATTTGCCGTAGAAATATAAACGGAGTGAGTATGTTTAAAACTAGAAGAAATCTTCCGCCATCCATCGGAGAATTTTCAAGAATTGTAAAAGTTATTTTACAATATTGAAAGGGAAATTGGTCTGCTAGAGAAGCGGCGCAATTTCTTGCAAAATCTTTCAAGTAATTTTAGAAGCTTTCATGCACTCGTTGAAAGGTGTTAGTCAATTCCGAGATCATCTATAATTAGAATGCAATCATAAAATCGTGAAAGAAATCCTCGCTAATTAGTGTTGTACACGGCACGTGAGTTAGCCAAGCAGAAAACGACTATCATGCAAATCGTTGACAGCCAATAAGTGCAAACGACTTCTGCACAAACATTGCAAGCTGATGTCGATTGCGAATTGCTTTTATCTCATTTTCCTCTCTTCTCAACGAAAATTTCCTTCATGCTCCGTTGATTTATTCACAAAATTACAATAATTCCTTATTGTAGCTTACCGAGGATTCAAACAGCAACTCACCGTATGGATGTATCTAGCGAACTCCTGAACTACCTTGCTAGTTTAAGTGCTCTTCATAGGAAACAGAGATCAATGCAGCATAGGGTCGCTTTAACGCATTAGTTGTCTGGTTTTACATTTTGCTGGGATGAGAACGCCTTCTCTTGGACTGAAGATGAATCTATGTGAATGCCGCAAAAGTAACTAAGGTGTTGCGTCGACACAATGCCATGTTTCTAAGTATGAGAGTATGTGATACATCGAGGCAATATACTCTACGTGGCAGTCTCAATTAAGGGCTGAATGAACTTTATCTGCGATACTTCAATGTTCACTCTTAGCACTCTTAGAAGTTCTATCGCTCCTCTGCTATGGTGTTCCTAAGCAAGGTGACGCATTCAAGTCGCACGCTTTGCTCAACCAACCTCTGGGTGGAGTGTCGAGAGATTCTGAGGCTTTTTGATGCGTTTAAGTGCGATCTTCCCAGTATTCCAAGAGCATGCAGCATTTTCCTGTGCGTCAGGATCCGACTTACTTCCGGATCCATGTCTAGGTGTTGCGTTTCGGTTTATCCACGCAATCGAAGTTATGAGCTCATGCTCACAGGATTGAATACTGCTTTGAAGATTCAACAAGTGCCGATCATACCTCTTTACGTTATTCATTAAATCTCTTATTAAATGCCCAATCAGAAGAATGATATGTATCATGGACTTCAGTTGCTATACTTCGCCCCGCCAAACTCGTAAAGGGTGTTTTCATTGCAACTCGCTTGACTTTCGCTCATTCGGCAACACAATCTGCGCGACAGATCTTGAGTTACTTGCTGAAGTTTCGCGCACGGTAAGTGAAATTAATGAAGAACCCCTCTTCCTCCTCCTCTCCACTTATGTCCCAATCTCTGGCTCGCCACCTATTATTACTCAGTACCTATGCTGCATCAAATGAATCGATGAAACCTCATTCCGTGTTGGCCTAATTCAGATAACGGGACGATGCATTACTCATTACTCATTGTCTTTGTGCATGTTACAAGGGCTCTTCCGGCAATCATTTTACAGGCAACGAACTTCGTCTCTCTGCTAAACTGTATGAATGACAAGCGAACAGCTACCGCTCCCGACGATAGGCCTGCGATGAATAGCCTGCAAGTACCAACAATTTTAGTAGAAAGGATGCACGTCAGAATTTTTTAGTAGAAATGGGCTGAGCAGATGAAACCGATGGCGAGAGTAGGAGCGGGGTGCAGCGCGGAGGCGAGGTGGGAGATACAGGCGTAGCATCTTTAATATACATCACATTAAGTATTAAAATTCTGCTGTATCATGAAATCTTCTGCTGCGAGCTTATTGGTTCGAAATCGTCCTGACATCGCTACTAGAGTCTCATAAAGAGTGTATAAAAAAGGGGACCAGCAACGGACGATGGGATTGAGCACCTGTCAACCAAAAAAACGCCTTCTGTACCTCTTCTTCACCGTATTCAAATTCATAATTTTTCAAATATACGGTAAACGTCATATATTGCAGCCAAATATTACAGTCTAGCTCAGACTCGGATAATAGCTATTGTTTCATCAGCAGAACGTAGTCAAACAATAGTTCCACAAATCGTTTCACTTTTCTTTGTCGGGGAAGATGCGCAGTACAAGGCTATCAATTAGGAGAGATAGTGTTATGAAGCTATGTTATCCAAGCTGAATCCTTCGAAGGTTCTTCAGGTCCATGAAGAGCTATTGTTGCTTTCTTTAAGTACCATTCGTAATGGGCAACTCATCGAAAACGCTTATTATCTTCTTAACACATCCGATATTATTGAGATTGCTTGACACTTCGTCAGCAAGCAATATTATTTTCTGTACAACATTCCAAGCGCGAGTTCAATGAGCATGGCAATGCATTAGCGCTTGATAGCTGTCAAGTTGAATTTACTGAAGGCGTTGCACCCATAAGATCAATCGTAATCTCATTTGTGGATGTGGCCCTCACGCACTTCTTCACATGACTCTATAATTTGAATTGCTCAAACACTTTCGAGTGAGTGTAACACAAATATTTGCGACATCTCGTTTGATTTATGCTTTTTTTGTTCCTTCGTTAGGAGTTTTCTTCACAAGATAAATCACGATGAGCGAATATAAAAATGCCCATAAATGCGTCTCATTTACGCGACAGAAAGTGTTGACAAGTGAATCTTCTCAGTAGAAACTACATGTTTATCGACTCAATCAGATTTGATGCCTTCTGTGGCGAATCGTCGTCTTTTACAATGTCGAACATTTGCATGTGCATGGTGCTTTCTTTCAAACGAGGATGGCACTGTACGATGCTGCGGCTTTATCATCTAAGCGAGTGGAAATGAGCCAATGATGGATTTTTTTTTGGCTTAGGATGGGGCATATAGAATAATAGATTGGACGCCTATGCAAGTCCAATGTTTAGAGTCGTATTTCTGAAAACGATTTGGAGCTCATGGAATATCTGTTCGACGGTGAGCGCACTTGAAAGAATCGCTACATATATGAATGAGCAACGGTAATTCCTCGGTGCAGCGCGGCTCTTCATTTCGCGTCAGTGATCGTCCAGGTGTATGAACTGCTAACTACCAAAAAATATGCCTAATGAGAATTTTTTTTTGCCTTATCTAATCGCTTATATAGCCTCTTTACGAATGATGCGCTATTCGACGATTAAGTAAAGTTGTAATGTGCATTGTGCAAAGCGAATCGTGCAATAAATATCTTTGTCTTCAGCCATATATCTTTGCTGTGCATCTTTATTGGCCATCTTCGCGCTCAATATCAGTCGACTGATACGTCATTGATTGCTTAACAGCGATTACATAAGTGCTGATAAAGTCAATTTGCTGGGGAGTTTTCTATTGTTCATATTCGATTGAATTTCACTCAGCTATAGCTTAGGAAGATTTTATTATTGCAATGTTTCAGTTGAGCATTTGACGCATTATTTCTAATGAACACACTGATACGGAAGGCTTTTGAGCGGTCTGAATCTCGTTGTTTTCACTGTTCCAAAGGAGGCTTTTGATTGTGCCGTATAAGCAGAGAAGAAATCATAAACCTTTGATACGTTGCTAAGCTTCTCAATAAAAGCCAAATTCTTTGTGTAAGCCGTCGACTAAGCACTATTGTTGGATTTGTGTTGATCGATTACTGCCATCATCATGCTATTCTCTGTGTTTTGTGGCATATATAAACAACAATCTGTATAGACTAACGTCAGTGTAGGTGATTAATGAGTTGAAGGCGCAATTCCGAATTACTCATCAAATTGCAGTATTCCAAGTAACACCACTTTTCAACTATGGAATCATGTAGCACTCTTCAGCAATATTATTTTTAGCATTGATCGCACATTTAGGCTGGCATTTTAAAGGCGAATTTCTTGCTGAATTATTAGCCACAAATCGAAACTGTCGGCAATAATCACTATGAATATCTAAACGCATATACAGCGCTCTATAAAGCTTTCAATCGGCGTCTCTAAACGCCCGCTAAGTTAAATCATTTCATCATCGCTCACGCACAAAAAAAGCAAGCTGTCACTAAGTATTGCTGCATAATTTTTCTTCCGCATACAACCGGTCGTTTTTGTTTCAACATACTCTATCTTTTCTATAGCACACATCGTTAAATAAGTACCTTCTGTGTAAGTAAGGCGCATTTCGGATTAGCGCCACAATCTTCTAGCGCATTTTTTTACTATTTAAAGGTAAAGCGGAAGATGCGTCTTCATGTTTACCTGCGTTTTATTGAGAAGTATGATCTCTACCTGTCCGTGTTTAGTGCTTTTCGGAGCAATTCGTCTGGATTCTATTGCCGTGAAACCTTATGGCTTTGGTAGCTTGACATCGTCAACTAGCACATTTGACTCCATCCAATTTGCCACTTATTGTATACTCTAATTTTTCACTGGATTCAATTTTTCGTTAGGATTTGATTCGATCTTTTCCTTCGTTCTGAGATGCTGTTATTGAAGCACATTTTACAGGTAAAAAAGCAATCTGGCAACGATTTTGCGATTGCTCTCGATAGATAGTCGAACTCAGCATTGGTTCTTGAACTTTAAGGCTTCAATATAATTTATTCAGTGAATATGACTCCATGCTTTCGATGGTCCTGCTTCCAGCTGCCCTTTAACAGAGAGAAACGTCCTAACACCCACTTCTGCGCTCAACTTTGGAAATGCCGTCAGCGGAAGCCTTTGGTGATTACTTGCCAATGCTTTCCCCTAGTCTGCTAGAAAGCTCAACGAAGTGCCTCTCTACCTCAAATCTACTTTTCTTCTAAGCGGTTCGTTTCGCAAGCTCATCTCTGCGGTGGAACGTTCATAAAGAATTTGCAACTAAGGAGTAGTGAACGATATTTTGAATGAATTGTACAAGTAGTATGCATCGAATAATTCAACTAATAGACGTTGTTACACTCTCGATAGATATCATTGTCACCTCTGCAGATATACTCTGAAAAAAAATCATTTTTTGTTTCTCTGAAGTGCTGCACGTGATGTCATATTTCATCAACGAGTGCTCATCCACTAAGCGAGCGCTTTTCATTGTTCGCCTACCTCTATCGTGGGCATCGCTTCTGTCTTTCCTCACTGTTTTCTTCGCTTTCAACCTCACGCCACTCATATTCGCAACGACATAAAATCCCATTCGAAATATTTCGAGCATTCTCCGAGACGTGAAATCTTGATGGCTAGAGAATTTAAACAAGCACGGAAAAAGAGTTCTAACAGAGAGTTTTTCTTCATTTTGCTCCAGTGTTGCTTTTCCCGTTTTTCCCATACCCGTCATATATCGATCTCTCCCGAACTCTATCAAAGCCTCCTCCCCCCTTCTTTTTTTTTCTGCCAGCACCGTTTCAATGTTCAAAAATTGGTTCGCTGTAAGACACGAAATAACTGTGTTTTACCATCCTTGGCCACTGCATAGCTCAGTGAGCCGGAAATAAACCGAATTTTGAATTAGGTATGAGATGATCTACGAGTTCGGATGGAAGCGACAACAACCCTTGACTTTCGAGGCACACTTCTCATTGACATCAGCCATATGCAAAATGGGGCCGAGTTTTGGGGCTTCTGTACAAATATTCATGAGAGCATACAAACTTTCACGTGGTATTGTGCAACGAGTTTCGCCTTTCACACTCTCTCCAAACATGACCTCTTCATTCGTGGATTTGCTCGATTTCCTCAAAATTAGTGACTTTTCATCTCCTTGTCGAAAATCTGGCATAAACTGAAACGTGCAAAGCAGTGGAAATCGTGGGCTTGTCGCAAAGCGTTTTGATGGAAGGAACAACTTGCAGAAATGCAAAGGCGGAAGCTCTGCACACAACCCTGATCCTTCTTGCACCTCTTAAAAGTGGTCACTCCGCGTTTCAGGGAGCTTTCGAGCTTAGTCACCACAGTTTTACGCAGCTGTGGAAAAATGACCTATATTCTAAGCTCGCTGTCTTCTTGGATGAATGTGTTGACCTTTCAGCCGACCTGAGTTGGCTCCACTGCGGCATTTGGTCGAAACAATTATAACTTCCCTTCTCAAAATCATCAGTCTAACATGTTTCTTGTCGGACGCGTAGGATGAACTACCCAATACATTGTGGTTTGCAGTTATTGGTGGCAATCAGCGGCGAATTCACTGAGTTGTCGTCACCAACAAACGAATTCTAAAAGTGCTGACGTAATGTCGAATTATGCTAATGATTTGAGGTGTTTCCCGTTCCTTCATGTTTCTATGCTTTGGCACACATTGTATCACATCACTATTTCCATCACACGTAGACCGCAGCGTCATCTATAAAAGAATGCCGAATTTATCGCTAGCTGCATGTTGCACTTCAATAAATACATCAGATGTTTCAGCGAGACTCATCTGCGTTTTACGATCATCCGCATTCTGCTAGTTGAGAGTAGTGCATAGTGGAGTGAATAAATTGCAGAGCTCAGATGCGTGGATGGGGGAGTTGTTATGTGTGTTGGCGACGTTACTGCTTCTGGTGAATCCCCTTGTGGCGATCAGTTGCTATTCATGCGCCAACGACTTCATCGTTTGGCATTGGCGTCATTTCTTTCTGAAACGCAACTACGGTCTTACCGCAAGCGATGAAAGTTGTGTTCGAGCCGACTATCGTCCCGGAGAGACACAGCCGTGTCCCTCAACATGCTTCATTTTATACCTCAACGGCACCAACCGATACAATGGAAAGATCTCCGTACTTGGTTTGGCTTGTATTTTCATTCAACTCGCCTTTACCTTTGTAACAGAAAACATTATATAAAACGCATCGAGTGGTTACTACTTTGCTGCGCTAACCTATTCTTATCGGATAGGTAATGAAGAGCATTGACCAAGAGTGGCAAAGATATTACTACATTTGCTATGCGGCATGAGATTTGACAACTCGAGCAAAGTAGTCGTGTCCTCATTTGTGAGCATCTCTCCTCGTACCAGAGAGCCATCACATTTTCACAACTTCTGCAATTTTGACCGCTACAGCTAATTTGCATTTTTACCGTTTTTCAATCGAATAGTTTCGAATCAACTAATTCAGATATCACTTCATCGAAACAAATGCGCATTCAATTTGTGGATGATATAAATCTGTGTAAAAATGTAATTCTCTCACAGAGTCGCATTTCTTTGGAGAAATCTCTCTGAGAAAGTGTTTATTGGCGAGAAACTTTTCAATAGCGACATAAAACGATCACTTCTTCATTAATAGATTTCGTGTATTCATGAAGAAGAGAGAAGTTCAATTAAGATGGAATTGAAAGAAACAAGACGAATGCATTCGATAGCGGCGAAAACTTCACCGTTAGCAAATTAGGTTTTTTCCTCTGAATTTCTTTTTTATTCGTCACACGAAATGAGTACTGCTGTCTCTTTTTTTGCAATTATCTTTTCTTTTCGAGAGTACTTTAAAGGATACATAAGAAAAAAGGTCTCATCTAAATGACTGCAAATAGATCCAACAACTAGCTGGCGTTTAAAAGTATTGAAAACTTCCACATTGTGCCGTAAGGTCAGTCATCTTTGAAGCGATTCATTATATNTTCCCACATTGTGCCGTAATGGTCATCTTTGAAGCGATTCATTATATTTCTAATCTACTAGGAACCAAAAGAAAATTGTTGTGCGTGTATTTGCTGCCCAGGTGAGTGCTCACGTGTCTCGCCCTCTTATTGTACCATTGCATTAATCACTTAGTTACTAACGGAGCTCGGCAATTTTCAACGGCCAACAAACATTGAACAACAAATTCACCTGGAGAAGTTCTTCATACCGACAAGGCACTCACAATCTTTTTTGTATCTTTTATACTTAAGCATTCGTCGCAGTAGTAATGAGTGCAAGGCGAGAAAGGGCAATACGGTCGTTAGAGAGGATGGCAGGGGAAATGTCTCAGTGTTTCGCCTGGGAGCTATACGTCGGCGCTGAGATCGCGATAAAGATGTTTCAGAGAGGAAACTTATAGGATTTCTCCTCGGAGTTGGAGTTGGTGGCGAAGACCGCCTACCATAGCATTAATTATCACATTCATTGCTCTGATTTTATACTACTTGTAACTGACCAACATAACAAAGCCAAATCGTCTAGGACAAACGTTTCGTTTGGAGCGATAAGCGATTATACAACTACCTGCTAAAATATTCTCAGCCACTGGCGAACAATATGTAAAACGATCGCCTCTGAAATTGAATGCAAACTGCTAATGTTTTTCCAAATCGATACCTCCGTTATTCACGTAAGATTATCCCATAGCAGTGGGAAATCCACCAATGTGTATTTGAGCGTCTTACTAAATTTTCTCTTACTGAGGCCAAGAGTGAACATCATTGAGAGCTATGTGCCCTAACAAAGTACGTACTGCATGAGAGCTTCAATTGGTCCCTCTTACTTTTCCCTACTCGAAGACGTGCTCATGAAATCTTTTGAGTAAGGCCATTCTCAAACTTCAGTCTCTTCCTTAAGCAGGTAAAACCCAACAACAATTCATTTCTTCTGAAACTTTAGAGCCATTAGCGGAAGTGCAGTGGGTATTGATATCGAGACAGCCTGAAAAGTTAGTCAAATAATAGGCAATATTTTTTTCGTAAATGATAGGCAATATTGTGTGCTATGGGCCATCTTCAACGCAATATAANGTTTTTTCGTAAATGATAGGTAATATTGTGTGCTATAGGCCATCTTCAACGCAATATAATATTTTAGGAGTTGGAAGAGGTTGTTCATCGCAGTTTCTAACGAATGACCAACATGCGCAATTGGGTCTCGGTGCACATTCAAAGGTTTCAGAAATCAGCAACTATCTTTCCTCCAATTTCGATATGGTTTGTTTATCATTATCAACAGACTTATCAATTCTTATATGGACGATCAGATGTGACAATTTTAATGGCGTTGTGCAGTTTGCTTTTTCTAAATTAAGACATCACTAATTAGATAGTCGCAGTTAAATTTTCGTTGAAGTAAATAGATTTGGCTATTCGCTACTATAAGTGCAGCAAAATACGAAGTGAAAAATCCCACTTTCGTGTAAAAAACGTTTTCTTAGTCAGGCGTTGCGATGAGAACGCGTAATCGGGGCAAATCACCGCTTCAAAAGCGACANNNCAGTGAAAAATTGCGTTTACATTTTACCTAAAATATCCTTTCTGCTATTTTTGATTATTATTGGCGATAAAATTCCATCAATCTGCACATGAGAAACCGAACTTTATGAAAGTCGAAGTCGAAATGAATCCAATATTATGAGAGAACGTGCCTTCCAAGCACCGGAAGTGCTATAAGGAAAAGGATTTTCCGCCGATGTTTCACCATAGTGGGCACCGGTTTATCATGAACGTAAGAAAGACAGTCGCATGGGGATTGTGAAAGCACATTCGTGATAGCGCTTCCTTGTCTAGAGAGATAGGGAAAGCAGCTTACTCATCAAATCTTACAAGGTTCTACATAAAACATTTTTGGCGTTTAAATTCCGCAGACTTGTAATACAAATCCCCTTCCCTATCCCAACCAAGCGGACATATTATGGAGATGAATACGTTGTGAAGACTGGAAGATATATATGGGAAAAATAGCAATATGCTCATTTGCGTATCGGTCTACCTCGCTGCCCGGTTGCTACAACAACTGAAAGAAATGAAAGAGGACAGTGCGCACTTATACGAAAATTTGCAAAAGAGCACGAAAAGAAACACATCCGCTAAAATTTACTGAATCAAACTCTTTATGAAAACATTTTGCAATTTCGGTACGGATGACATANGCGGATGACACAGACTTTATATCACAGTTGTGTTTAGATGTCGTTCATGGCTTTTCGCAATGTATTGCTAAAATCGGATGCGATATTTGATGATAGTACCCCTCTTACCGTTAACACTTCAGCTTTTCGCCCATCCGTACAAAAACAGCTAGAAATTATAACCTTATTTTATCTGTTCACACGGTCGGTCAGTCTCATATTATGAAAACTTCCGTTTAATAGTTTGCTATTTCACACTAAGAAGACGTTGAAATGCCCTAAAATGCAAGTTTCATTGTATTTGATTATTGTTCTTACTCATAGAGGGAAGCACTATTCATACAATGTTGTTCTGTAATTCTCAGAAAAAA
>JAARMF010004244.1:0-16048 GCA_022844705.1 Toxascaris leonina
ATGAACGCGCGCGGTATCCCGCATTGATATGCGCTTCAAATTGGATACAACATTTTGGTGTGCTGCCCAAGAGAAGAAGAATGCAGAAAGTGCAGTGGTTTTTGCTTTGATAAGAGCATTGGCAATAACTTCTCTTTTATTACACTCTTTTAATGCTCACTTTTGTGTCAATATTTCTATGCACACATGTCAGTATGATTATCCGGTTTTATTTTAGAGGATGTGAAGACGTATGTAACAAAGTTCCAATGGGAGGGTGCGAAGTATCCCCTCAAGCAATCATTGAAGGTTCTCAGCGAAATTATTGGCAAAGTAAGTTGCCTTGCATCCTCCAATTCTTAAAACTTGAGACCGCCTTTACCACCGTGGTGCGCCAACCAACTCTTGACGTTACGATCGACTGCTTCGTAATTCTTGGCATCCATTGTATGCTTGGAATTTGTTCGTTAATTAGATGGTATTTCAATTTCATGAGGCATCGCCTAGTATTGCTCTATTCTTACGTGAATGATTTTTGTGTGAGGAGAAATCGAGAAGCTTCACTGAATGTAGCCTAATGGAAGTGGGTGTTTCACTGAAGGCGCACACTGAAAAACGATTGAGGTTGTTCATGTTGAGGGGTCTTCTCTCAGAGCTGTTGCTGATGGGAGAATAATCAAAAGCAATGCAATAACGATGTGTTAACTGAAAGAGGTGACGTTTGAAAGCAGAACTTGTGCATCAGATCAATCTGCTTAATAAATTCATCACATATCTTTATGGTATGGTTATGTTGAGTGGATGAGTTTTTACCTGAATATAAGGAGAAGAGTGTTCGATCAACGAATGCCCTATATTATGATTTCTTTTTCAAGCAAATAACACAAATCGATAACGATCTGAAAACAAAGGCGACGACCTACAACAACCTCAAGAACAGTCTCGCGTCGATTGATCGCAAAGCGACGTAAGCACTCCTCATTGCACATGCTTAATGCTTTGTTATCTTTTGTTGTCGACCGCAAAGCTTTTATTTTCTTCGGAGAAAGAATCAAGCAGCATCTTCATTGAGGCTTTTGTGCCGAAGTTATAATCAGGTGACGTGAATAGGCCAGTGCAATGGATCTCTTGAAATCTTTCCTTTAGGCGGCATTGGTGATAAAATTTTGAGCATCCTTCATCCGTAGGTGCAACGTCACTAAATATTAGAGTTTTTATCGTATATGTTGTTAAATTGCTTGGGATTTAATGTTTTTGTTTGGATTTCAGCGGAAATTGTGCGTGCAAGTGAACGATGTTTTTTGGGCAGTTGGTTTTATGGCTGTATATTGTCAGGGTTTTTGAATGAGCGCTCCGTTCTAAGCATTGTTAGATTGTAGTTGTGGGAACTGAACAGCCGTGAATAGAGAGGGAGGCTGATTTCACTTTCTGAGAACTAACAAGTCGCTTTATAACCGCTGCATTAGTGGGTGTAATTCGCAGTAAAGCTTTCTCCATTTCAGAGGCAGTTTGATAACGAAGGATCTATCAGATATTGTGAAAGCAGAAGATTTCGTATTGAATTCGGAGTATCTTCAAACACTTATGGTTGTTGTGCCAAAGTGAGTGCAAGTTTTGTTCTCAGATATCCCATTCAGTTCATCTTTACGACGTTCATCTCAGGCTGAAGTGACGTTCACAGCTTCTTGTTGCCTTTTCGCAACATTTTTATCCTTTGCAAAACATAAAGTAGTGCTAGTTTCAGTGCTTTTTGAAATTGCTTACTTTCTATGTGCTCTTTGTAGAACGTTGGTCAAAGAGTGGAACTCAAAATATGAGACGCTAGCCGATATGGTCGTGCCGGGCTCTTCGCGATTGATCACCGAGGACGGAGATCAGATGCTATTTTCCGTAACCCTTTTCAAGAAGGTCATCGAAGAGTACAAGACACATTGTCGTGAAAACAAGTCCGTCTCTAGCTTTACCCTCACCAACATCGTTTATCTATTTAGTCGGAAGACTTCATTAATTATGCTGGCGTTACGACTCCAGTAGTCGGGGACAGAAAAGAGAAAACATGAAACTGTTGCTAGGGACTTGGATAGTTTCATATTTTCAAGAACTTTTAAAGTGCAGATGGAGAAGTACAGAATTTATTGAAAGGCTTTTGGAGGAAACCACGCTCGTCCAAAAGTTGAATTTATATTCTTGCAAATTGCGATATTTCGAAAGAGCATTTCTGAAGTTTGCTTGTTTTATTCTTCTTTCTTCTTCTTAAGCCTTCTTAGCTCCATTGCCGAAAGAAATTAATTAAAGTCATTGCTTAATGAACATTTTATTCGTTGAAGTGATCTAAAATTGCGTTTCGATATTCACTAAGGGCGGTGATAAGGAAGGTTTCTTAGAACTCATTGCACAGCAATGTTGACGGTTGTGATACTCGAGTTGAGGTGAGCGGATGTAGTTGATGTGGGAATTGTTCGTTGATGCCGACGTGTTTATCGTCGATGAATTATGAAAGAATATTCACAGTAGTCATTGCATATTTCGCAGCAACGATATCCTAGTTCAGTGCGAATGCTGTGTAGCTTCTGATGACGCAGTAATGATCAGCTATTGTGGGCAGCGCTTTGCATCTTTTTGGCTATCACAATGAGTGTTCTAGATAAGCGGGAAACTGCTTTTTTCAGTGCAGTTTTGATTAGCAAGCCGTTTTCTGTCCAGGAGAGCGCTCTATCTAGGAGAGCGCTCTATCCATTATCTATCCAATAGTGCAAATATCCTACTCTTTAGCTACGCGTAAAGGTTAGGGGACTATGTGACCAGGTGTGTGATAAGGCACTATGTGACCAGGTGTGTGATAAGGGACTATGTGACCAGGTGTGTGATAACTGATTAATATCATTGTCTTTGCCACGCGAACATCTTTCAAACTCTGTTCACTTGAAGGTTCGTGGTGCGTGATTTTGTCTACGATGAAGAGTCTCTCAAAGCGGGGCGTACGGAAAGAGACAAGCTGGTGCAAGAGAAGCAGAAGCAATACGCACCGTTGGTGAGATGGCTGAAGATCAACTTTGGTGAAATATTCATCGCATATGTGCATGTGAAGGCATTGAGAGTGTTCGTCGAGAGTGTGCTCAGGTGAGTGTACCTGATCTATTTCACACAAAGTTCCCCTCTACAATAAAAGGTTGCTTTCATATTTTCTCGCCTCTGAGAAGTGAATTTTTGATCGACGTGCAATGGCAATGTCAACAGCTGGGAAGTGTATATTTGATTAATCAACTTTCATATCGCGACTGGCTCAAGTTTGGGAATTTATCAAGCAGCAGGTTGGCTCAAGAAGCCTTCACCGCAAGCTGTAGATCATCCCGAGAGAGTATCCGCTAGATCGTGATGAATTTGATCGAGGTGCGTGCATAAGTCTGAAACAAATGAAAGATTTGTGTCATATAGTTTGACACAGAGGTTCCCCAACATTTTGCTTAGCGCTTTGCAAATTTAAACAGTTCTTTGGCACTATTGAGTCTGTGAGGAGCTAGCACAGGGATGGATCCCAATGTAATCCATTTATCGATGAGACCATTCTTCTTCTTTGTTTGCTTTGTTCTGATTATGGATAAAGCAATATATTTGCACTGTAATACAGTCGTCACGAAAGTTCCCATTTCGGTTTCTACCGTCGTTGTCGTCGGGGTTTATAGTTCCTGTCCGGTGTTAGTAAGTTATAGGTTAGGAGCTGATTTTTGGGTTCAAACGTGCCGTCATACAAATTTTGGTTTACAAAATCATGAACGATAACGATTGAGAGCGGTGCAAAGCAAGATGGAGAGTGCCGCGTGCTACTTTTACCTCATTTATTGGCCGTGCTGAATATATGCGTTTGCTTACCATTCTCTGGTAAAGCAGTGATAAATAAAGATATTGTTTTCTTTTTCATTCATGAGAGTATTTATGCTTGGTGAAGTGATCCCCTACTAGTAGTGTCCTGTTGGCTCGCTGATGAGTGCTGAAATAAGCTGATTTGCAGGTATGGTCTGCCAGTGAACTTCCAGGCTGCGATCGTTGAGCCAACAAAGAATTCGTACAAGAAGCTGCGAGCTGAGCTCTACAAGTTGTACGTTCATTTGGACGCATCCGCTGCCGGCCCTATTGATGTTAGCATTTTAATTCTTGTCACCGTGTCTTATATCTGCCACATGTGCTCGTCTGTGCGATGTATGCAGCTTGCCATGCAGTATGATGGAGATTTGCATTGAAAACGGCTGGCTTGTGGCTAGGACAATGCACATCGATATTTCAGTGCGTGAACGTCCCACAGCGAATTCGTTAGCAAACACCCTTTCACATCCCCTCTTGTGGTGAATGTCTATAATTGACACGCCAATAGGTCGCTGTCCTCACTTCCACTTTAGGTCCTTTCGATGATCGGAACAATGCCCTCGTTTATTTGCATCATCTTTATAGCAAGATGTATTGAAGAACAGTCCGCCTTTTTTCCATTCCCTAAAATTTCAAGAGCGCTCTTGTATAACTCTTGTCTTTGATGGAAGGAAATTGGTCACCCGTAAAACACTCCAGATTTTACAGTATACACAATTAGGAGTGAGATTCATTAGCTACAGCTGTGAAGATCGAGAATGTAAGAGGTAGATCGAAAGTCTTATAGAAATCGGGACCCTTAGGGGTAACTTCTAGCAGAATGTAGTTAGAAAACTAGGGAATTGGCAATATTCCTCAGGTCATCCTCCCTTTTTTGAACGATACTGGCGGACTCATGTGGCTGTGGGCCCAGCGAGATACCTGGTTCCACCCGAGACTTTTATGCTTTGTCTGCTCAGTCAGTCTTTTCCTTTTTTGATTTTAAGGAAGAGTGTCGCAGTCTTCGATGTAATTGTAGGGGATCTCTATGTATTAGCAAATTGCGTGGTAATTTTAGCTGTTCGTTGGCAGTGACGTCACTTAATAATCTTTTTCTTTTTCAGTGTTACCGGTGAACGTTCGGTACTTTTGAAGTGATTTGAAATGAGCTAGGAAGAGAAGCAGGAATATAGCGATACTTTTTATGTTATGAAATACTTTTGAATGGGGGTTGCTCATAGCGAAGGGTATGCAGTGGTAATTGCTGAATTTGCGATTATGGCATGTTAGAACAATGTGACCGAGAAGTGCTTTCTTCAGACATTCGAGGACAGTCCCGCATTGCTGTCTCTTGGCGTGCACGATTATTATCCGTACGTCTTCTTCAAGATGAACATCGAATTCATCGAAACAAAGCGCTGATACGTCGTTTCGCCGTTCGCTATTTATTACTCTTATAGATAGTCTGCATTGTGTAATTTTAAACGTTTTTTCTTGTTGTTGCATGATTTCGCTATTTGTAATCATTCATTCGTTTCCATATGCCCAAATGCTAGATCTATTCTCGAAATAAGAGAGCACCACGAAACTTTTGTTTGTGATGGAGAGAGATTCTCACATTTGAGAGTTGTGTTGTTGAAGTGCTACTTAAGTTCTGATCCAAAATAAAAGTCACGTTCCTCTGAGTCTGGAACCGAGGCTGATTAACTTCATACCGGTGTTTCAGAAGTATGCTTAATGTTCAATTACATTCCCGGTCCCTTTATGGTCATGAGTTCCACAACGGGGAATTAATTTTTTTTTCATTTTTTTCAGAGAACCTGCAACGAGCATTCGTAAATTAGAGCAAAAAAAATTTTTTTTTTTCGTCTGCAATTGTTTTTCTCCGATTTCCGGAAGATTTTATTGAGTCGATAGTGTATGAAAAAACGGAATTTATTGCACTTTCTGAGGTATATTAGAGGCAATAAACTTTGCGAGCACGAATATGCCCAAAGGCTTTAAGTGATTATTCCCTGATTTTATTGACGCATTCAGATGTTTTAGCTGTGTTCTACGGCATTCCTAAAGAGAATCATCGAAGCATCCACTCAGTTAATTGTGTCCAGTTGTTGTTCGATTGACATCGAATTTAAAGAACACTTAAAGTGATTTATGAGCTGCAAATATATCCATTTTGTGCTTCACTTCCTTGCTTACATATAAAGTACACAGAGATGGACGTAATTTAGCACTGCGATGCTTCGTGTTTCGTTTTGTGAATCGATTATACAACTGTGATTTGTGTAGAGAATAAAAAAGTATTTGACGAGTTCTGAGAGATCATTTCTTCGATTTATCATCGCTTCTGATCGGTGAGTTTTAATGTGGAAGATTGTGTTCGGTTGCATAAAGTCGATTATCGCACTCGGGATTCGAGATTCACTCTCATCTTAGCGCTCCTTTCGCTATCTCATTGCTTATTCTGGCTTACTTGAACGTAAAATCTTTCATAATTAGTGCTGACCTCCGAAA
Source organism: Toxascaris leonina (assembly GCA_022844705.1). Lineage (NCBI taxonomy): Eukaryota > Metazoa > Nematoda > Chromadorea > Rhabditida > Ascarididae > Toxascaris > Toxascaris leonina. The sequence goes on from JAARMF010004244.1 coordinate 6,334, forward strand.
AAGTTGTGTCTCACGAGAATATTTCATTTGGTTTTTACTTTTAGTTATATGTATTTACTACTACGCTAGTTCGCTGTAAACTACTGTAGAAGAAAAGCTTTAATGGCCAAATGACTCGTGAGATAGAATTTATCGAGAATATTTGATCGTAGGGTTGATCATCGGCCGGCTAAGGAAATGGAGGGTAGGTTATGTTCTGACCATTCGCAAATTGATTCAATAAAGACTGCTTTAAAACTGAGGTGAGGATTTCAGAATCTGATTGAATGAAGGTCGGGTAAGGACAAAGTAGGCGTAAATTGGCAAAAACGAGTTACAGAGTAATGGAAAATCAGGGTGATTGCATTACTTTAGGGCTATGCAAGTATTCCATGAAAAGTATATCATCTGCATGGAAGTTATTACTAAAAAGATCTGAATCCCCTCGGCGAATGTCATCCAAATGGTTCGAAAGGGCTTCAAAAGTGGAGTCGATTGATTGCTAAGGTAGTTGGGTTTGCGAACTTCGTCAGTTAGCATTCTTTTTTTCGCCTTCTGAACCGCTTTGCACGCCATCCTTCTCGTAGCTCAATCTCCCTCTCAGTGTTGTTCCCATCCTTTTGACTGTGTTCACTCTAGCTATGTCACTTTTTCATTAACAGTAACACTTTTATATCATGCAATCAAAGAGACGATTGGTGATAAGCCGTGATTAAAACTGCGGCGACGTAGCTTGATGCTATCGTGTTGCGATTTCGTGCATATCTACATTCTCGGCTACTCCCTTATTCTTGCTCGTTTACAAGCGATGTTCATTTAAGAACCCTCAGCAAAGTTCAATCCGAAGATGTCAGATGAGGTTTGGTCGCTCGACTTCTCACTGCTTTTTGAGGTATCGTTCTTTTCACTAAGTGGTTGCAGAGTAGGATGGGTAATGGGTAAATGTCTTCAACCTTATAAGAGTGAATGAGAAGTGCGGTAGAAAGTTATGCAGTTGGGATCTTGCAGTGCTAGCTTGATTCTCTTGAAACTTTGACACCACGATGAGCACTCACCAACTCTAAATGTATCTCCCACCGTTTTCTTCACTGATTTCGTACTGTTCGGTGGATGTAAGATATGGCGAGAGCAGCGAATCCCTCTGGAAAACTATGGCAAAATCTTATAGGAGCCTTTTCGAAAATTGCAAGGAAAATCCTTCTTGACTTGCTTCCTTTCCATCTTAGTTGTTTCGGTTCTTCAACAGCAGAAATGAATGTGATCTTCGAGCGTTTTTGCATCAACGTGGGCTCTAATGGCTATTGATGGAAATGAACATTACGTATGTGAAAATATTTGCTAATAAGCGTGTTTTAATGTGACATAGTTTATTTGCTTCTTAAGCCCACCTAAAATATTGAGAGCAGAAGCTCGAAATTTCGTTTTAAGTTTCTCTGCTACTGTAAACAATTTCCGCATTGGAGGAAATAGACTTCCATCCAGGCTTCAAGACAACTGATGGATATTTTCCCATTATCCATGTTTTACAAAAAGAGGCATTGGTGAGGAAAAAGACGATTAGGCATTTCGATGTAAATAAGGTCAACTGATGTCAGTCGAGTATGCAACTTTGCTGCACCCTGAAGGAGTTGTTGCGAACGAGCACTTCCTCCTTCGCATCTTGTGATCAAGTAGTAGGGTGTAATTGTTTCCATGTAACCTAATTCATTTAGCGTTACCACAGAGTCCTTCAGTGCTGACGTCACTTGCTGGTGTCTTTTCACGCATGACATATGTGGCTTGAATGGAGTTCATGTATTACGCTTATTAGTACTCCGGTTGGAGGGGAGATCTCTGCTTCGGCCGTTTGATCTTTCGTTGGAGGGAACTGCATTATCTGCATTTCGCCTTCGAAGGCAAACCGACGAGCAGTGCAATCATTAAAAGCGGGAATACGGTTGCAGTCACAGCAGAGTGGTGGTTTTATTTTTTATTTTTTTAAATCCCAGTTTGTTCCTCCCTCTGTAATAAAATAAAACACAAATTTTAAATTGAGATTGCTATCTTGCAGAACTATGAAAATGTGCGTAAATGGTGTAAGGATGATGCATTATTGGGTTTCGTTGTCGGTGATGTCGACACGAAAAGGATTATCAACGTGTTGTTCAACTCGCTGACCGATTTCAATGCCGCTTGTGATTTGGCACGTTTCATCGAGAGCTCCTTCTCGGCAGGTGTCACTTTAGGCTTCTTTGTTTTGTTTTGTACTAGCTCGTTATGGCCCTTTTGCCTCCCGCTGTGGTTTTTATTGCTTTATCGTTGCAAAAAAGCTTTAATGCTCATGTTGACTTAAAGCGCTTGTTATTCTTTTGTACCCCATTCATACTTCCCTTCTATGAACTTCTTTTCACTCTTAGGGAACAATTGCGATTTTATCGTTACCTTCGTATGTAAATGGCGCACTAATGCGCTCATTAAGTGTTGGAGAGGTCTGAGGTGCACATCCTTTCCGATGTTAAAACATTGTATGAGGCCGAATGAAGCGGTCTTCCTCAGAACAGGCTTTACAGTATTTGTAATTACAACAAAACAAAAAATATACAACCTTCAGAAGTGAGTTTGCTCGGTATTTTATCGTTAACGGATGTGGAGTATGCATTCGATGTGCGTAAATTGGGTGCAGTAATTTCGGATGCAAGTCGTTTCTTGCATCTCTCGACGAATAGCACAACACTGCAGAATCGTGACGCGGAATGCTTCATCGAAGAAAACAGTGCTGCACTGTCTCTTCGGTTCGTTGTTTTTTCCCGTTAGCTCAGCCGTATATGACTCCTTTCACCATACATTAAGAATATGTGCTAAATTCTCTCAAAAACTTCCCTTATTTCCAACATTATGGTTGTAGTATTTCTCATTTTGAATCGAGAACCAACTCTGAAAGATTTCACGTTAAAAGTGCCTTGTAAATTACGACGATTCTTCTGGATGCATTCGGATCCGTTGGACATTCTGATGCTTTTCCCTTTCGTTGTTATTTACGTCTATAGCTAAGTGATTTTAAAAAGACTAAAAAGACGCTTCTGGCTCTTAAAATTTGGCCTTCCAATGCAAATCTATTATACATAATTTTGTGCCAATGAGGGAATCTCGTTAAAATTCATTACTTACAGTAAATACTTGTATTACTGTGGGACCTTGTAGCTACTATCGTAACAGCTTGCAACTGTCTTACCCAGTCCTCCTTGTTCCAGAAAGGAGGGACGAATTTTTTTTTTGATAGAGCAATAGTTTTCGGTGAGATGGCCTTGCCTAAATTTCTTTCTTTAGGCAGCCTGAGAAGCGGTAGGAAAAAAGAGCACAGGGACGGGCGTTCAAGAGCCTAAGCGGAAGGGGCTTAAGAGAAGACATTATCAGCAAAACCACTTAACAAAGAATCCGTGACGGTCAATGATTTTCATTACTACAACAAAGCTGCTGAACGAGATAAGTTTTAGGCAGGATGAGGATAGTGCCACGGCTAGACATGCTGGAATATTGGCGAGGGTATGCCACAGAGTCAATTTCAATATTCGAGTGGACAATCCGGATAGGATCTCCGAAGAAGTTTCGAAGGCGTTCGCTCTCGAGACGGAAATCGTCAACACACTTTGTTTTCTGAACCCCGAAAAGAATGTGATGTTTTCGGGTGGATGTAAATCGGACAGTTCGTTCTCTTTATTTGAAGGAGTCAAGAAAGCTCGCTTCGATAGGGTAACTTGTTCACTTTGAATTGCTGGTTTGGCACATAGCGAGTAAACTTCAGCGCCTTCCCGCTTTCTTACATCTTTATATCGCGGTGGGAAAATCGGTCGGTGTGAAGGCCTGTCTATTCCTTTCCACGTTTGCAGCATTCCAGCATTAAATGCACTAACTGAATTCGGCAGACACAATTCGGTAATCATAAAGTGAATCTCGAATTCAAATTCACGTTAAAGTGCTCACTGTTAGGCAATTTTTATGAACCAGAGACTCCAGTAATTCAGTAGTATTCTCACGAAGGTAATATGAAAACACCCCGACGATTTCCTTTGAAAGCTTTTAAAGCGATAGAGCTGACTGCCATAAGACCCATCGCACCTTTACTCGCATTCCTTCACAAGCTGAATTCCCAGCTTCTGATCTTGTTGGAATTGTTCGGCGCTCAATAAATAATGACGTCACAATGGGCTGAAAGTTTTCAACGTTGTACATCGGAAAGTGCATCTCTGTGCACTCTCGCAGATTTGCGTTCGCAACATGTATTGTGCGTATATCGCATCTGTGCTTTTATATGTGTATGATCTGTCTGTCTGTTTGTTTAATGATTTCAGCTCGAGAACAACTGGCTGTGATGCCACTGAATTTAATGACTGTAGTCTACGACATAGTAATCCAGTTTTAGAAGAAGCATTCAGACCTATGAAGAAGCTTGCATAGTTTGTGATAGATCCACTGAAACAAAAAAGTACGAAACATTTGTAGAAGATGGTGCCGAATGCCGCATCAGTTAAAGTACGAGCGTATCATTCCGCATATTTTACTTCCTATGTCGGCGGTGCACATTTATCGAGTGGGCTAATCCAATGGAATCATGCAAAATTGCATATGTTGCTGACCGTGCTGCTTCTCTAATTCACAATTTCTGTATTGCAACGACGTTGTTCTTTTATAGCACTGCAGCGATATATGAAGACATTGAGACCGATGTGATTTTGCAGATTTCATTTGATAAGTGCTTAGTCGCACCGGCATGCCAGCACGTTTGTCTTCTTTCGAGACCTCGATCTCTTGGAAGCACTTGAAGACAGCGCTTAAATTTGTGCTTCTACTAAAATTATTAGCTCTTTGGAATAGTTTTTGAAGTTTCGGACGTTTGGCTGAAACTACAAGTCTTTTCCAAAGAAAGATTTATCCAACTTCTAGTCATTGTTCGTTGCGATCCACCATAATTTGAATTGTCATCTCGAAAACACTTCCTGGTTTAAGCAGATTTTTTCGGTAGCAACCAATTTGTTTTTTCACTTGTCCTGTTGAGTGGGAGATCATTGTTAGGGTGGGTTGATAAAAACGCTTCGATGTCCAATTACTAAATACCATATTTATTGGAGAAATAAAAGGAGGAAATACGGATTCGGGTCAAATTCGAATTGGACTTAAAAGAAATCCGACAGCCTAACTTACAGCTCGTTTCCCACTCATCACCAAATTTAAGAACGTGTATGGCCTTTATCTTTCGAGTTTTGCCGATTGCGGACATTTTCTTTTCGCATGCCCTTAATTGACTTCCTTCTTCATTTCCGGTATTTCCTGAGAACAAAATTTGAAGAATAGTTTTCTGAGGTGTTCAACATTGCCGTTTGTTTATCTTTCATGTGGTCTGTCCTGTGCCACTCAATAATATTCGTTATGTTATAGGATCATGTGGAGTTTGTGCCACTGCGAGCAGTCAGCAACGGAGTGAGCGACGATATTGGAGCAAGATTGGTTCCGATCGTTAAAATCAACAATGGTACCCTCACTTGCTTTTCTTGAATTCTGAAATTATTCATCTACATCACTTCCGTTATTTTTATTGCCATTTCTGATATCACCTCCGTTATTCTTATTATTAGTTATCTCCTTTTTTTTTCAATATTATTGCTGTTATAATCACTTACGTTTACCATTATCGTTATTATTATTATCACCGTCGTTGTCATCATCGCCATTTCATCACTATCCTCAATTATCGTTGGAGTCGTTATTATTGCTGCTACTGTTACTACCCTCTTCGGTTTGATATTTGTTATAACTTTTATTATATCTTGCTGCGAGGCCGTCTTAGGAACATCCTCATTTGAATTTTCAGTTGATGAAACGTGTGGAAAGAGAATGAATGACTTGATGGGGAAAGCGGTGCTAACACTTTTAAGTCACTTTCTGATTTGCTTGGCGTAGCGTGCAAATATTTATCTAGCGGAAAAAAGCTTTGTGAAAATTGAGGCGCTCAAACGCTAAAATTTTTATGAACTGTTTCGCTGTGTCGTCCTTTTTTAGGTTTTTGCTGCATCCCCTTTTTGAGCCGTACGAATTTTTAAGCTCAATGTATGGAACCCTCTGAAAAGCGTATATAGACACTCGCATAATTGCCGGTGATCCGGCTGGTGTCATGGCCAATTACAGCATAATATCCGGATTGATGCACTAGGAATCGCACTTTCTGCATTACTGCGCAGCTTTTTGTTGTGATGGCTTAAGAAACTGCGGTGGATATTGTGTAAACTCATGAAATTAGATATGAGCAGATTGCTTCTAACGAATGTTTTCACTCTTAATGTTTCAGCTGTTTCTTTTAAAGAAAGGGAATTCCCGTCTTATTGCAGGACCCGTGACCTACTACACGATGAAAACTTGTATAGCTGGATATACGATAGTACGAGCGAATGATTCAAGTGAGACCACTTTAGAACGGTTGAGGGAGGCCCTGAGAAGAGCGCTGTTCCTTTACGAAAAGTGTACTGCCTTCTCTAACTTCATTGCACAGGTGCATTATTGGAGGCGATGGATCAAATATTTTCCATATTTCACATTGTTCGCTGACGGTCATTGCCTTAGGCTATGTGCACAGCACGTATTTCACTACATTGCGAATTTTTTAATATGCCAACTAACGCATCCTATTGGAATGAATGAAAATATGCAATCCACATTGTGGACTCAAATGTTTATACTTTTTATATATTTTGCTAGGAACGTAAGTTTTGCTTAGATATTTGTTCGCGGGATGTGTGACAATTCAGCTCGCCTTCAGCACTTATTAACTTTCATCGCTGATCTGTGCTCCTTCATTCTCTCTCTTTCATAGGTGAAGTAATTATAAGGTGTTTTCTTGTTTCTTTGCATTGCTATTGCCAACTGAAACGTTTCATATCCATTTCAAAGGTGATTATTCACCGATTTACAATCAATGAACATAATTCAGCTGTGATCTGTCGAAGGTTTCCGAGAGAATACTTTACATCTTCAATTAATGTTTCACTTAGGCGTTACTTCAGAATGTGCGGTTCAGGTGTGCAGTCTTCACTCAGATATGACTGAAATTTCAGCTTCGTTTCTTGGTTGGTGGAACTTTTAGATTTGGGTTATCGATTTAATATCGATCATTACCGAATTCTATGAGTTTGTTTCATACATATATATATATATATATATATATATATATCATTCGAATAGATCATCTTTTCAGGACTTCATTGAAGCAGACTCGTTTATTTTCTTTCATCGAGAAAGTGTTATCTGCGTTTGTTACCCACGCTGCAGCAATGAGGCCTTATTGAGTAAGTTAGCGCATAAGCATTACCCGTAATGGTTTTTTCTTTCTTTTTGCTTTTATTCATTTATCTTCTTCTCGTTGCTCCGATTAAATCCTATTTTATGATGCTGATTGTGCTGTATTCGGTCGAATATAACTCATTTGAGATAACGAACATTTCTAGGACACCTGTGTCAAGTCATTTATGCAACGCCATATCCCACATTTATGCATCAAGGGCACACAGTCGTATCACATTCTGCACATCGGTGAATACCTTAAGTAAATTTTCAACGATACAAATACATCGGTGGAAATGCGACTTTTTTGCGATTTACAATAATTTCGATGCTGAACAGATGAAGCACATCCGATTTTATTCAGCAAGAGAATAAGAATCAGTGGGATGTGCTTGTGATTGGTTGTTGAATCGTGCAATTGAATTGTAGTTTTGGGTCTTTGGTGTTTTATAATCGGTACGGTTTTGATTCAGTAACACTTTCAGGAGGGTGTCGTTCAAAATTGCACAGAGTGTTTAATTTATCCTTCGAGAGGCCATTGCTGCGACCCTCTCAAGCAATTTCATTCAACAATAACTCTGCTTTGCTGAGAGATCCGCACTTGCATATTTCGAACTGTTCGTTATTTATTTATTTATTCAGCATTGATACCATCAGCTTTTCTATTGTAATAGGAACCTCCACTTGGAAGCATCTAGTCTACTTAAATAAAGTATCGCAGTGAACCTCTCGTTTTCGGGGGCGGACGTCAACTTTTATTGTGGCTATTAGGTTGTAATAGCTGTTAACAACACGAGCAGTAAGAGGCATGATTTGCGACGTATAATATGCAGTCGGCGAAGAGTAGTCGATCTTTTATGACAGAATTACGAACTAACCTTGCATTTACTGGTTTATTAACAAATGCAGTGGATTTATTGACTGATTTGTCCAAAGTCATTACTCCGACTTAGAAGAAGAAATGATCGGTGGCCTCTATATATATATATATATATATATATATATATATATATATATATATATATATAGCATGTATATGTGAGGCGTATTTCATGATCTTTGTGTTGTTCTTTGAACATAGCTGTATCTATCAATTATTGCAGACAAACCAAAAGGGAAGTTGTCTTTAGTGAAAGGTCATTATGATTATCATCACTATATGCAAGTAAGCTGTTAATTTTTTGAAGGTAGTTTTGATAGTTTTTTTCTCCTTCTTTCAATTTTTAAACGATTCCGAAGATTTCTTTTCGATTTCGTTTCAGTGAGTGGCCCCTCAAAATTACTATTCTGTTTTTGTATTGCCAGTAAAAAAGAATCTTCACTCTCTTCTGAGTTCCCTCAAAACCCATTTTTCGGTTCTTGCCGAATGTCTTGTTCAAAAATTATGTGGCAAGAAACAAATTTCGCATACTGTTTGAGTTGTCACTTTTCTTCCAAGAATGAGGCTCTGAATATATAACCCTAAACTTAATTGTATGCCAACTGTACAGTTCTAAAACTGTGGGATAGATTTTGGAAAATTGTTGTTTTATGGTAATTGTCGCGATTTGTGGCGTTTTGATGTCAGCTGTCTTAGTTCACTCCTTGGCGTGCGATATTCGTCGACCGTAGAGCATCTATCAGAATTCACTTCTAATTTATCGATGGAGTTATCGCAGGTCTTCGGTCAGATTCTTCGTTTTTGAGTGGGTTGTGACTTGATTTCGACTAAAAGTCGGATTGCTAATGGCAAGAATAGATTTAAGACTCACCTCTTCCCCTCCTTCCTGAGGGGTTTCTGGTAGCCCTTACAAGAGCATCACTTTGTTCGGAGATGTATCCAGTGTTTCACAGGCGAAATTAAAGGAGCGATCATAGACGCACACAAAAGTGCACATACAGGAAGGTGCCTTCATTCTAGGGAATTGTAAACGATGAAAACACTCCGCTAAAACTCTTCTGAATATTCGAAATGTTGCAGTGTTGTGGTTTTATTTGAGTGGTGTGTTATCGTATAGTTGCTGCATCAATTTGCAAAAGTCGTTCTTCAAGGACGGTGTCGATGATACTGGTTGGGGATGTGCCTATCGCTCACTACAGACTATTTGGTCGTGGCTGGTTCTGCAGGGATACACCGATAAAGCCGTGCCATCACATCGCCAAATTCAAGAGGTTTGTCATCAAGAGATTTCTGCTTCACATCTAATACCTTCTGTTGATGCCTCTTCAAATCTTTGTCGATGCCATTCTTGGACACGCTCATCTCCTCCATCTTGCATGACCCACATTCTGGTTGAAACTCACGGGTTACTTACTACCTTCACCGAAGTTTGCAGCTGAATAATTGCTAAGCGACCAGGAATCTTTTACTCAGTGAGAAAGCCTTATTTGATTGAGATATAAATGTCACATTGTAACATTGGATTGTCGGTGTCGTTGGGCGGCTACT
>JAARMF010004245.1:0-13798 GCA_022844705.1 Toxascaris leonina
TTTTTTTTTTGGAATTTAGAAGTGATGACAAAGTTGCGATTGATCGGCTTCCAAACTTGAGCCTCGTGCCTCGACAACGGTGCACGTTTTGCCTTTGAGATACACGTTTGCACTTAATTGCCCGAGATGAATTTTGTACATAAGATTTCTGCAATAATCTGCAATAATCGTGCCAGAATAAATTGTGCTAATCTCTTTGTTTCTATGAATAGTTTGCCTTGAATCACAAGTTTCTTTTACAGCATTGCATTTGCATCTCCAAGTTCGTCCAGTGGCGAGAATTCAGGTGTGCGAAGGTACAAGAAACTATTGAATATTCACTGTTTTTCCAACTCAAGTCATTAGGTGCTGTGCAATGATAACTTTCTCAGATTTGATACGTTCTCCGATGACGACGGCTCCAGCTGAGAAAAAAGAAGATATTTGCTTTGTCAGGAAATTGGGCCCTCAAAACTGCAAATATATGAAAAATAGACGAAGGTGACTATATCTGAGGAGATGCGGCAAATGATATGGTATTTCTCATTTCTCGAGCACACTTTCTTGGTCTCGGCGTTCTAGAGTTGCCGTTGCCAGATTTTCTCTAAATAACTCACCCTCCAGGCATGCAGTCAGTGAAGACTGGAAACGCAGTCTAGCAGAATAAATGCAGCAAGCTGAATAAATGCCACAGGAGAAGCTAGTAGATCTCACATCGCTATGGCACTTTTCACAGGCGATGCCAGTGAAAACCTTATTTTCTGGCACGGAACTTTTCAAGTCGATCGTGGCCGTACAGCTGGCATCTATAGACACGAATGGCTTAAAATATTNNNTTAGTCTTTTATTTTCACAGTATCCGCCCTGCCACTCCTTTCAAACAGAGCATGAGAAACGCGAAAGGTCGAAGGAAGTTTTGAACGCTGTGACAACGGCTGTCCGCTCGAAGAATACCTGTGAGTATCAATATGGGCGCAAGTAGGTCAGTACATAGAGTAAGACATGCTAAAGGGATAGATCGCCCTCTCTTCTCGCATTCTTTTGATCAATGAAGGTAATTGTCATGCGCATTTACCAGGATATCCGATCTGTTGTTTTTTCGTGCGATGTATTTATGACCTCATCTTTTTGGTTATGCGATGTATTTCTCCCAATTGTTCGATTTTATGCTAGTAGGATGATTTGCTCAAATGCTTTCATTCATGTCTCATAACACAGAAATACTTTTAGTGTTTCTAATTTCCACTTTCACATATCGCTATGTCCCTGCATTCATTTTGTACTGTTCCTTCATTGGAATCGAGCTTTCTTTTTTCCATGCGAATCGCCTACATATAGGAATGCAAGACTAACTATCTAACTTACTCGGAAGAAGGCACTGAAGAAGCTGACATGGACTTAAATGAGTATGAAATGGTGTCCTTATTGCTCTCCGTCAGGTCCAAAATCGCCCAACTTAAAAGTAAGTTGAAGCATTTGACTTCGCAATCGCACCCAACCCATTTCCATTCCAATGAAGAGAATGATGGATTCATTTCAGAGCTTGTTTCTAAGATCTGTTTTTCGTTGCCGCAGTGGTCAGTGATCATACTCCCTTGTCCAACACTTGCGACACTTGTATTAGTTGAACGCATTAATGAAGTCAATATATCGTGCTCTTCGTGCATGTCGAACAAACTTGCTATGCAGCAAGATGACATAAGATAACAATGTTCTGATCTGCATAAAAGATTTGCAAAAACGCCATCCATCCAAACAAAAGCCAAAATTTCCTAGTAGCCTAAATTTCCTGAAAACAAAGCTGCTTCTGCACCTTCTTCATTGTTATTCAGCCACCATTATATCATATTATATCACCCTTTTAACAGCTGAACATATTCACATAGAAAGACCTAAATCGATGCTGTCGCCGTTTCGAATGCTTCCTCTATCGTCGTTGATTCTGTCGCGATCTCGGCATCTCCTCCGGCACCNNNTATCGTCGTTGATTCTGTCGCGATCTCGGCATCTCCTCCGGCACCCTATCGCTTTCGCCTTTTCACTCATTACGTGCTTCGATGCCTACTTTTCATTCAGTCCTTCACCTCTCGGTCGCTTGCAGTTCATCATCAAAATTTCACATCGGCAGAGAACATGATTCTTGGCCTCAACAACATGCTACTGCGAACTTTGCGAATTTTCATGAAGATTCACTTGATAGGCATTAAGCCTAATTTATCACTAAAAAAAACAACTTTCGCAGTTAGAGTCTTCAGCTCAGCCAAATATCCCAGCACAGAGGGCATTCAGTTTTATATGCCACAAGACACCCCAATGAACTTTGGAACATTGGAAAATGATGAGAGTGACGCAGCAATCAGCAGTTTTCGATGAGAACTGCTCNNNTCTTCAGCTCAGCCAAATATCCCAGCACAGAGGGCATTCAGTTTTATATGCCACAAGACACCCCAATGAACTTTGGAACATTGGAAAATGATGAGAGTGACGCAGCAATCAGCAGTTTTCGATGAGAACTGCTCGAGATCATAATAGCAGGTTTTCAGCAGTTGTAAACAACAGGTAATGTTGATATTCCTTGTGACATAAACATCATCAGATGTTCTCAACAATATAAACATCATCAGGTGTTGTCAACAATACGTAAATATGAGAAGTTTCAAAATGAGACAATCCACATTGCTTGCTTCAATGATAATGAGGACGAGATTGCGTTGCGCGAGAACCACTTGAATATCCCTCAAAGCTGTGATTGCCATTTTAACTCAACTAACTGCATTCATTACGATGGATGATATCAGTCCATAGCTTCTTTGATTACATGCCTTTCCCATATTCCTCAGTAGTCATATTTCATAAATTGGTAGGTTCATTTCATCTCTAGATTTCAATATCAATAATTTTACGGATTTCTTTTACCAAGAGTAAAAGTATGAAATGAGAGCTTAAACCTTAGATCTTGCAGCACATTTGCATATTGCCGCGAAATTTCACAAATAAAACGTTTTGAGATCTGAGAATATACAAGAACTTTTCTTGAATTCTTTAGTGCCATAGTTTCATGAAATCTCCGAATTAATGATATCCTCCTTCTTCATTCTATGGAATAATTTTTTTNTCTGAGATCTGAGAAGGTACAAGAACTTTTTTTGAATTTTTTAGTGCCATAGTTTCATGAAATCTCCGAATTAATGATATCTTCATTCTTCATTCTATGAAATAATCTTTTTGAGCTTAACATCGAGAGAAGATTTTTCGCCGTTCACAAACGAAATCATTCATTTTATGGTCTTCTCTTAGCGAAATTAGTCAAGCTGATGATTTACATCAGTTGAGAAGTGTGTTTACATGCCAATGTTTCTACAGTNCGCCGTTCCCAAACGAAATGGTCTTCACTTAGCGAAAATAGTGAAACTGATGATTTACATCAGTTGAGAAGTGTGTCTACATACCAATGTTTCTACAGTCTTGAAAGCATTCTAATTCAGATGTGAAGCCATCAAGCAGAAACTGCGATTCCGCGTGTGGAGAAAATACCACATAATCGGCATGCGGTTGTAGCAGATGCTGTGGAAATAGATTTAATTATTCATATCTCACAAAACCGTAGAGGAGAATAAATGATTTATTGTCGTTTACAAAATGTTTCGTGACGCTGAGCGATGAAATAATTTAGTAGTTTGCGCATCTAAAGAGCGCAAGCACATTTCTAGCTCCACAAGGTGAAAANNNCATTTCTAGCTCCACAAGGTGAAAAAACGATTAATTCAGTAATTCATAGACGAATCAATCCGTTATGATGGATATTCAGTTAAATATACAAATTTAAACGCTTCAATATAATTACACGAATTTCACACCGGTAAACATCCCCTCCGTTTCAAGATTTTCCATCTGTAATGATGACCATAGATCAATGAGTAGATAACTTATGACATTAATAGAAATTCATGTCCGTGGATTTCAGCAATGCGCCTTATTTTCATTGTCATTTGGTCGTAATCCACCGGAAACAGAATTTTCGAACCAAAAACATTGTTGATTCAGCCTTCCACCTCTTCAAAATTGGGCCATGCAACACTTCTACAGATTCGAAAATGCGAAGACGCACTCCTTTCTCTTCACGAAAACTGAAACCTTGAGACGAAATTGACGATTTCTTCTGGCGAGAAGTGTGACTTCTGTTTATTGTTTAGTTTTTGTCACTTTTGCAGAATTTCATCTCTTAACCGTTTTCGAATGAGTCAAATATAAAGGCATTGATTATTTCGTTGTGCCAAATTGCTTCCTTTTACTTTCTGGAAAACGAATGTTCAACTCAGTGAAATAAAGAAACACATAAATCTTCATCCCTCAAATTGCCTTCAGTTTATTTGTTCAATCAGTGCGTGAATTTCACTTACGGCTAATGGACAGCCAATCGCATGCGTATTGAAGTACACATATACAGCTTGTCTGCGAAATTTATATGCTCGAAAACTCGCTCATAAGGCCGCACCAAACTGTTCCAGTGAATGAAGCGGATCAAAATTCGGTCTTATCAGCTCAACAGCTGATAATTTCGCTAGGGTGCTGATATGTATGAGCCTAAGAAGGCATGTGACTTTTCATCAACGAAGGAGTGAGGTGGTATTATTCTCATTCCTTCCATTCATGGCTGCTGCCCAAGAAAGTGCCAAAACTGATCGCCTTTTACGTCATGGTAGCTAGGATTTTTTGTTGCGAATGAACTTGAGCATGGCGATTGGACCGATGGGGCCTCAACTTTCAGAGGCGCCAAAAAGCACGCACCTTATCTTGATAATTTGGTTAAAGCGCACTTCCTAATAGATGAGAAAAAAACTCAAAATGAGCGTTCGATCTTTTTTCTCAATGAAGTTATACGAAAAAATATTCTATCTTGATGAGTGAGACGGTATGTTGGCGCAATCACTGTCGCTGACACTGCTATCGAAGCTTTCTTGATTTTGCATTTGTGAAGGCAATTGTTGATTATTCTTTGAAGTGCATGTCGATAAGCAGTTAGTGCAAGAAATGTGCTGATTACCATTAATGCCGAACGAAACTGCAAATAGTTTACAGTAAATGTGATATCACTTTTTTGAGAAATTCTTTCCGCTCTACAAAACAGTNNNATCAACAATATCGTTCACACTACGCAACTATCGCTATTATCAGCAATGTTCGATTAACTATGAAATTTTTGCATGAAACACATCAATATTGAAGAGAAAAATTTAAACTCGTAAGGTTTAGAATATTATGGATGAAAATGGGAATTGCAAGAGCAACCGGCAAAATTCAGTGAATTTCCAGATGCCTAGTGGTAATCGAAAAAAAAAAACTAAAGCAAATGAAGTGTAATGATACCTGTTCCATGAATAAACTGAATTTATTAATTGCTCGCATCTGTGGTACAAAATCGTTCCAATTATGCACCAACGGTTTCACAAAACACAAAAACATCGCAGTCACTGAAAATATTTGCCAACGTTGGAAGAATTTTGTGAATTATATACCTTGATGGTAGTCATTTTAGGTGTCTGCTACGGTTCCACCTGTTAGATACGTTCAACTTCCGCAATAAAGATTGGNNNGCTACGGTTCCACCTGTTAGATACGTTCAACTTCCGCAATAAAGATTGGTGCCCAAAACAAAATGATTTGTTCATTTCGTTCACACTAAACTTTGGACGCAGAGACATTGCAATAGTGCTGCTGTGGATCTTATCGCAAAATTGTAAAATTGTTTGTTGTAAGGCATCAAATACGAAAGGCGATAAAACTGCCTCATTTGTACCGCGGAACTCACCAAAATCACTATCGCAATAATGCGAGCAAAATTAGCGCTGCAAATTTTGAGGGGGTTAACATATGAGCATCGCAGCGAGATAGCAGTTATCGGTTTGAAACCGAAACCAATGCAAGAAAGAGTCATAATTTATCAAGTGCTTTACAAATCACCCCAATTATTCGATGAAAGGGTGATCTGCCTAAGCAAAGCAAAGCGGCGAAAGTATAGGCAAGCACATAAGAACGGAATGCGCCGTTTTGAAATAGCATGATTCTCAAGGGATAAACAGCAATTAAGAGCTGTAATTATCATGTGGAATTCGAATGGAATAGATAATATATTATAAACGGCCGAGTTAATGCAATCCTGCTGTCCTTGCAGTCTTCTTTTGTAATCGCATTCTGCTATGAGNCCGCATTCTGCAATGAGCAGAATTGCGAACCTAAACTGCCTCTGAAAGGATTTGATTCGATGGTGAAATGAGCTAATTTTCGGGGAGTTTCAATATAAGCTGGGCAGCCTAACTTTGGAAACAAAGCTAGATGCACGAGATGACGAAGTTCGCAGAATAAATTTGATCAAAAACGCTTTTATTCAGGCTCGTACCTACTGCTCCATNCTTGCAGTCTTCTTTTGTAATCGCATTCTGCTATGAGCAAAATTGCAAACCTTAACTGCCTCTGAAAGGATTTGATTCGATGGTGAAATGGGCTAATTTTCGGGAAATTTGAATATAAGCTGGGCAGCCTAACTTTGGAAACAAAGCTAGATAGATGCACGAGATGACGAAGTTCGCAGAATAAATTTGGTCAAAAACGCTTTTATTCAGGCTCGTACCTACTGCTCCATACGTTGGGGTATATAATGACACTGCAGAACCTTTCGACGGCAGACCCTATCTCGTCGTCATCAGTGCCCACTCTCAACGCTCATCCGGATTAAGTCCAGTCAAAACTATGCAAAAAAGTGTGCTTAGCAGAAGAGTTTCGCTCATNCATCCGGATGAAGTCCAGTCAAAACTATGCAAACAAGGGTGCTTAGCAGAAGAGTTTCGCTCATTTTTGTAACCCGTAAACTCTCATTAGGAACAATGGCACACAATTAATGTCAACATCATCCAAACGGAACGATCTCCGAGCAAATTCAAGCACGCAGTGGTCAAGCTGAGTAGAGGAGGAACAAAAGCCGACGCACTTCATAACTCGCCAGCGCACACCGCTCAATTCTCTGCCCACTCAGACCAGATGATCCATCGACCGTCAAGCCACAGCGAGTCGAATTCGNNNAAGCCACAGCGAGTCGAATTCGTCCATTTTCGACATGATGATACCAATACTGGCAACCCTGTAGAACCAGCGGCATCAATGTGGAATAGCAGTTTAATTCTCATCATCTTGCCGTTATTGCCACCTCCAGATGGGTGGCTCCCTCTACGGCGAACCTTTTGGAAACACCTTGACGTACGGCAACATCGGGTGCAAAGTTGGCAACGTGACATAGATTGCTCGATGCGGAGACTCACTTTAGAAATATCACATCAATGAGTCGCGAATCTGGCGGTGGTAAATCGATTACTGAATGTGTTCAATGTGGAGTTGCTCAATTCCAATGCCAAAGCAGCAAATCGAGCACTAGCATCTCCGAGACTAATGATCCCTCCACCGCTGAAGGTGTTTGGGCCGAGTTTCCCTACGTCCTCACGTGGATATCACGAAAGCTGNTCCCTCCACCGCTGAACGTGTTTGGGCCGAGTTTCCCCACATCCTCACGTGGATATCACGAAAGCTGTTAGACCTATCAAGCGAGCTGATTGAACTCGTTCTGGATCGTCTTGATCCAAGCCAGTAATCAATTCGCTTCCCATTTGTCACACCTCACGACGGCAAGAGTCCGATGGAGGAATTTTTCCATGAACTGAGTCACGAAGTCGAANNNCCATGAACTGAGTCACGAAGTCGAAATGGGCACCACGAACATTGCAAGTATGCTTCAAGCAATCGTCGCATAATGAAAAGCAGTCTCACTCAGATCGCCGCAGTCCTGATAATGTTAGCCACCTTACCTTGCATACCTCGAACAGCTGTGTTTCATCGGTTTCATTGCTCTCTCCATTGATGTAGCTGGCAATTTTTCCATCTTTCGCGATCCTGAGCACACCGAACCCAAACAACGCCATATAGATGTCATAAGGGATCTTCTCATCTTGTTGGCGTCTGCCGCGTTCTAACTTTCCATATTGCTGCGACCAGTAGTACATCGCCTGGTGGCCCGCCTGCTGACGACATAGGTTTCAATTATTCGGAGTTTCCTTCTCCTAGCCTTTCTTCTTCCACGAAGTACCACCAAGGCAGCAGGGGCTGCGATCTTTTTCGGTGGATCCTACTCGCCGTGATATGAAACAGTCATTGGGTAATGTGACCATCTCCATCATCGTATCCAGCTGTGCGATTGTAGACGCGACTGCTCAGCAATCTTCCAATTTCCCAATCGCGTTGATTGGTCCGTGCCTGCTTATTCAGCACATTAGCAGACAACCGTCATATCTGACGGCCTTTCCACGATCCTTCACCGCATCCAGCTGAACGAAAGGAAACACAACCGTTCAACAACTGTCCAAGCGACCAGAACCAGAACTCACGCTATGGTTAATTCACACACTAGGCTGTTTGACTGTATACCTAAGAAAACGAGTGCAGAATCGAGAACGGTCAACAAGGACCAACCGTGAGAGGTGACCGATTTGCATAAAGTGGAGAGAATTTCGAGGGCAAAAGAAACCTAACGTGAAATGCAAGGTTCGTACTCCTCTCCAACAGCATCTCGATATCTTAACTAATGAAAATGACAGCGTCACACCTGATGAATTAGCGGACTGCGGCTCCGATATTGTCTACACTCAACAATTCATCGGTGAAACCTAGCTACAGACCGAGCGGGCTGAGAAAGCGCGGCTTAACTCCGATAGCGTCACTCCCCTGCCGGATTCCAAAGGCTGGCCTGCAATGCCGAAGCTCACTCATACTGTGAACAGCATCGCTGCGAAGCGGAGAAGAAATGCAAAAGAAGTGCAGCAGCCAACGGAGCGCGCAGCTCCGAGACCGCGGAATGCTGTGAAAGGTTTCACCGCGAAGAAGGCTCCCACGAAGGAATGGAAGCCAAAACATCTTAGTAAAACAAGCCTAAAAGTGTGCCAAAAGATGGGAGCAGTAGAATTAAAGGATGCGGAGTGGTCCGTTCCCAGGCGTCTACTACCCGTAGACGATGGGCGGTCCGATAAACTGCCTCGCAAAAATAGGAGCGTGAAGAAAGCGAGGCATTCTTTTCATGAACCCTCCTCTCAGGATCTCTCTCAGTAGAAGCACTTTGCCAGGGTCGCCGGAACTTTGAACATCAACGCGGATCGACCGTTGCGTCTCTGGTTTTCGTCGGCCTTCCTCAACCGTCGTCTTCATCGACTTCCGCCGGTTCCTCAACCGCCATCACCTCCCTCGAGTATCCCCGCCGTCCGCTCGACCTCGTGATCACCTACTTGTTCCAGCTTATTGTGATTGCTAAGAAGTACTTCTTCAGTTCCTGACCACCCGCAAATATGAGTTACAGAGGGATGATCCTCTAAATCTCCACAAAAAACTCTAAATCTAGCACGGAAGTCGATGCCCGAAGCGACGTTCGCGGGCAGCAAGAGCATCATCGTTCGAAATACATAGAAATGTCTAATTGCTACCGGTGTTTCTGGTCGGCCAGTTCTAACCAACAATGCCCTTAAGCTTCACTTCCGAAAGTGAAATCTGTAGCCATTCCAGTCAAGCGTGCATCGATCCCTTTCTTGAATTTGAGGCAACCTATATTCGTAGTTGGTTTCGAGCTAGAAATGTCACCAATTATGAACATTCATTATTGCAGCTTTATCATAAAAGTAAGAAGCAAAGAAACATACACATTCTTGGGATGTTCATGATCAATACTGGCGTGCAGTATATGATGAAAGAGATGAGAAAGTGCCGCCTTCCAACATAATGATTCGTTCCAGTTTTATGCATCATCATTGCAATAGCCACCTTCAAGAGTGTTTCTTGATTGATGAGTCACATTTCGGAGAATAAAAGTATTAAATCCGTCTGCTTGTATGAAACTTAAGACGTTCTCCATCATAGGATGCCAGACAAGCTGCCAGAAACAAAACGTGATTGTGCAATATTTTTGGACTGTTGAAGAAAGATGGGCATCTCTTATCATCCAAACACGAGTGTTGTACTCCCAGTGTTGATATCTGAATAGGTGACGATGAGGTCTGAGGTCCTGGGAAATACCATGGATTACATGATGAGAGTTATCTGTGCAATTCAGTGATGATCTCACAAGTGAAACGCAACAAGAACCCTCACTGATTGATGACAGTGATGAAATTATTCAGCATATCGTTTCGTCACTCGCAACATTAAAAAATTATTTGAGATGCTGCAAATAACCAACTCCAAGAGTAATGACGCAAGATGCGATCGCCAGGATGTTATCTGCTGCCGATTGCAAGTCCATTACCGTCGATACGAGCGATGGCGAGAAATAGCGGCTAAATATTGTTGTTGGCGAGGCGTTCATAAAAGCAAAGATCCGACAAATAATGAAGTCTATAAAAATTTTCCTGCAAGAAGACATCCGTATTGCTGACAAAGCGAACAATTGAATGATGAGGTGAGTGATCAAAATATGTACTGCCACATGCCACTGAACTCCGATCTCGATGAGTTATGTCCATCTTGATTTGTGTTTCACAGCTGGGGTGCGCATCTTCAAATATTTTGAGAGACCGGATGACAAAATTGGTGGCAACGTGATAGCATGTCCATCGTCACAACAGTAGAAATACGGTCAATCTTTGGGCCTCATGTGCACTCCTCACTCAATGGAAATGTTGCAACATAACGAATTCTGTCCATCCTCCTTTCTCAGCTGCAGAAAATGCTAATTACTCTGCAGCAAGCACCATTAAGTCTACTATATTTGTTACACATTGCTTGTGACATATTCGGAATCGGTATTTGCCGCCGCTATGAATATTGTCAACTCCTTGTCATTTGTTACTTACTACTTCCGTTCTGCTACATTATTTCACCAATGCTCTTTGTTACAATCAGTAATGCTGCCCAATGCTGTCGGTGGCAATCAATGCTACCAGCAAGTGTGGATCACAGTGCTTTACTATCAAATGTAGTACGACTTATGGCTGTGGTCACTAGTGCTCGATATTGCTTCACATCACTTACCACTGCTTCTATCGCTGCAATTTTGCCGTTAAGAAAAATTATCTATTGCTATTTATTAATGGCTCCATTAACACCTCGTTTAAGCGTCAAGAAAGGACAATGGCAAGATGCCTCGGACTCGTTTTCTGTACAGCTCTGGAAGAATATGAGAAATGTTCGAGGAGGCACATCTACAATTGACCTTCTGAATCGCGGTATCCTAAAAAATCATTAAACCAATCGATGGTAACGTTCCTTCTTAATCTGTTAATCTCATCTCATTCTCTGCCCACATCTCTCCCTTCTATCTTTTCTGATACTAAACGGTGATTAATATTCTGGGCAACATCTTGGACTAAGTTTTCACGTGGAACCTCAGCATCGACGTTAAAAAAGATGACTTCTCGCATTAGCCACAACTCTCGCAACTGGTAAAAATGCATTTATTATCCTAAGGACAAGCTTCATAACGTAGATGAGTGCCGTAGCCATAACGAGATGTAGCAACTCAGCAGCTCATGTACAGCAATATGAGAAACTTTTGCGAGTTTCGAACATCTTCAAAGCGAACAAGTGAACGCCCTTGGTATCAAAGAGACTATGGATAGCAGTGGATGGCTCAGCAGCCTCTCGGAAAAGAGCGAACATAGAGCAGAGGATAACCGGTTTAGCAGAACAGCAGAAAATGAAGTTTTGTGTGTCCTCAATCGAGGCCGTATGAGCTTGTTTGTGATTAAACGAAATGCAGAGGTGGTCAGAAAGACTGAGAGCATTAAGATTCATTGTCTTGCTTTTCTCGAACGCCTACCATCATCCGCCTCTGCCCGTCCCACATTTGAGTCCTCGGTCCTCGAAAAATGTTGTGGGCGCATACGGGCTGCATAACGATTTGGCATCGAAGCGGAGATGACGAACGCACAAGATCCTCTGTAAAGGATTTGGAGAGAATTCTTGAGCTAATTAGATGTCAAGGAGAAAATGTCAACGCGCTGATGATTCAGCGCGCGACCAAACAAAATTCCGACTGTGTTACTTCTGGAGTTGGCAGTGTAGACAAGTCAAACAGAGTTTGAAGCGCCGACAAGTTCGCGAAAAGCTCCATTGAGATAGTTGTGCCCCAAGACCAAAGGCAGCTGGAGGAACGAACTCTGACAAAGGAAATGTCGAATCAACATAACAACAGTGGTGAGCGATGACAATGCCGTCCATCGAATCTGAACTAGTTAACTATCGCAGAGAGAGCTACAGACTATGGCAGTCTTGAAAGGTCGGATAAGTGTCGTTGAATCGTGACTGAGCAGCAGAACATGAAACTTCGTATGAAAAAAAAATTGCGCCTGCGATGCTTGAAGCTGAAGCGCAATAAGAAAGGCTGGTTGGAGGCACGAGGTTGCTTATCACTCACTCCTGAGCAACAGGCACCGTCCGACACTAGAGTTAGTGCCATGCAAATCCACAGTCGAACATTTAGACTATCTGAGTAAATCATATTGCAAGTGGAAGATATGGAGGCCATACCAACGCAGATTTAAAAGAAGCCTTTACTAGATTCTCACCTTACAAAGCTGCAGCCAGTCACGGCGAACAAAGGCAAGGAGTTAATGGATTCGTCAGTTGCTTACAAACCTCCTTCGCCATTGTGATATTCCGAGTTCCCTATCACTTTCGGAACCGCTGTTGTAATAACTGATTTACCTTGCAGGAAACATCATTTCCACTCGTCAGCACAACTTGCTATCTCTGCACGTGCTGCAGCTTGTCGCTTCCATCTCAATTCTGGCAATGACCGGATTGCCTGGGATAATGTTTGCTGGCGAAATGAAGAGGATCGTTTGACGAAAAATAGCATGCAAAGAAGAGTGTTATCGAACTAATGCGCGGTTCGATATGGTCCATTTGTTCGAATGAGCAAAGCAGATGCTCAACATAAAGGTAACGGATGCCTTAGTGTCAAAACCATATAAAGGGAATTGGAGAAATGAAAAGCGTTTTGCACATTGCAGTCAAAAATTGCACATGTTTGCAGCCTAATCAGATCGTCTCTAATCGGCTTTGACGTTCGTGAATGCCTGTGCTCGGCCTTCATGATAGATGATGAGATCTGAACAGTGACGTACAGTGTTGAATGTGATCACAAGTGCAATGATGAAACCCGTGCAGTTTGTGTCAGTGCTGAATCAGCAATATGCTTGAGGAAGTGATACACAAAAAGTTCGACANGGATGCGATGGCCAGGATGTTATCTGCCGCAGATTGCAAGTCCATTACCGTCGATACGAGCGATGACGAGAAACAGCGGCTAAATATTGTTGTTGGCGAGGCATTCATAAAAGCAAAGATCAGACAAATAATGAAGTCTATAAAAATTTTCCTGCAAGAACACATCCATATTGCTGACGAAGCGAACAATTGAATGATCAGGTGAGTGATCAAAATATTTACTGCCACATGCCACTGAACTCCGACATTGCCGTCAAAAATTGCACATGTTTGCAACCTAATCAGATCATCTCTAATCGGCTTTAATGTTCGTGAATGCCTGTGCTCGGCCTTCATGACAGATGATGAGATCTGAACAGTGAAGTAGTGTTGAACGTAATCACATGTGCAATGATGAAACCAGTGCAGTTTGTGTCAGTGCTGAATCAGCAATATGCTTTAGGAAGTGATACACAAAAAGTTCGACGTAAGCTTCTTAAGAGAGCTTTATATTTTGGATTGGACACATTTCTTGAGGAAGCGGTCAATGAGCACATTTGGGTTACTATAAAATCTTTTGAGAATT
>JAARMF010004249.1:2499-16040 GCA_022844705.1 Toxascaris leonina
CCCCCCCCCCCCCCTCCCCCTCCCGTCCCTCCACAGATTTTAGATAAACTTCTTCATAGCATTCTAAGCACAGCAATTTTATTCAACCGATCCGTATATGAGCGAAGATTGCATCTATATAACACAACTATTGCTAATAGTTAAAAGAACAGTTTCAACGTGATACCTGCTCTTAATTGGCTTAACGGTGAGCAATTTGTTCACTTGTTCGACTGCACCCGCAACAGATGCAATCAACTCATCACCGTTTAGATATGTTCCATGCCCTCTGAAAATATTCGCTAAATTACCTCATATTCATGCGCAAATACATCGTATATAAGAAATATAACCAATTGATGTACTAAAAATGGAATTTGTAGTGTTTTACATAAGGCACGAGAGTTGATAGTTCTTCTAGAACAGCATACTAGTGATGCAGGCATCTATAAAAACCCAAATGATGACAATTAAGTTTACAGCTCTAGCTTCTGTGATATTTTTCCGCTCAAAAATTTCTTAAAAACAAGGTGTAGGGTGTCCTCTATTTTAAAATGGTGGTCCTATGAAGGTGTAACAACCGACGTGAAGGTGTGGTCCTATGAAGGTGTAACAGCCCAATCATTATCATATATAACAACGGTCGCAATAAATGGCGAACAGACAGCACCCAGCATCAATGACCTTCTTTATGTGGATTCGAATCAAATACGATAGGAATTGAGATGGGGTTTAGTTGATAATTACATAGAGACAAATGAAAACCGATCCCAACTGATCCATTAGCTATCGCATAACAATATTCGCTGAGATCGACGACGGGCTTTAAAAATCTCTATACGGTCATCGGCCAAACGCAGTCCTTATTTCGTTTCTGGTTAAGATTGTCACCAGAACTGAGATCGGATATATTACAGTCAAAAACGATTACCGGAAAATACGCAGCAATCCATAAGTTCAAATAATAATACCACAATATCGTCTTGCATCCTTCAAAAACACTTCCCATACCTGGCTGAGACAACGATACCTCTAACCTTATCACCGACGACTACTGTGCTGAAGCGAAATTTCTGCCAAAGATTGGCCAAAATTATGGCCATTAATGACCAAGACTATTGACCAAAACTATTAATGGCCATAGCAAATTGCTCTTTGTATAATAATTTGCCTAGGTTGGAAGGACAAGTTCTCCTAAGAGATAAATTACTTCCAACTAGAGAAACCTATCGATCCGCTGCTATCTCCGAAAGGAAACAACCATAGAAAAATCCCCCAAAATAAAACCGGACCGATCTATCTCAACAATAATTATGAAGGAGCCGAACTCAGAAATTATTTGGAAACCCAATCACCTCATAAAGTTGAGAGCAGAGCTGACCTTCGCACCAGGTACCACCAATTTTTCATCAGCAACTTTCTCGCTATCGACCAATTGTGAAGGTAATGGTTGTAGTGGACCTGTTATTACAACAGACATCGTTGCACACGTTCTTCACCTGTAATCTAATCATTCAGTTGATGACATTTTGCAATCACAGAACTCGTAAATAAACCTGTTTATCATTGTCATATCAACCAACCAATATGATGGGCAAGGAAGAAGAGCCAAAAGGATACAGCGCTTTCCAAAGAAAAAGGGAAAGAAAGAAAGACAGCGAAGACCGTAAATCTCGCCATACGAACTTGAAGTGCCGAAGACAATAGGTGCGACCTACGAACAACTGCGAACCGACTGAACGCTTCAAAAAACAAGTTATGCGGCAATACCATGTGTCTGGAGGAATTTCTAACGTTTCTTGACGACACTTGGTTGACATGATGCAACTGCATGCAGATGCATCATCAAAGTTGACAGCGATGAGCTAGGTAGATGGTATGGGAGAGATGTCACTTGTCCACCATATTTGCTCACTTGGGAATTAGCAAAGAAACATTAAAATCGAGCCTAAAAGCATAAAGTGTTATGCATTAGATGAACTCATCCTCGAAAGTTGTTAAAATCTGCTAAAGGTTTCAGATGGCCATCATCTATTCAAATAAAGATGGGCACATCACGTAGAATGGCTAACTTCTGATGGCATTTTCCCTATGAAACATTACTGGTTTATAGCGCTTTATTTGGAAGCGGTGCGAGCTTTGCTGTTTTGCATCTCGCTGCAGAAACTGCGGTGAAAGCAATGCGAGGTTTTCCATTCTGCATCTCGCCATATAAGTTTCGGAAGTTCAGCGGTCAAGCTGTCACCCCTACTAATGCCTAGGAAGACGGTATCAAGCTCAGATAGTGATGGACTCATGGAGATCGTCGAACCGCTGGTTCGGTCCATTGTGAGACCATATTTGGACCAAATGGTTGCATTGCAGAAACAAATGCTAGCGATGCAACAACAACTATTCGATCGAATTCTCGAACTGTACAAAGAAGTGTTGGCAAAAATCGCTGCTAGTCAATCTCCTGCTCCTGCAGCTAATGCCTTATTAGCGGCTAAGGAGGAGAAAATGCGTCAGCGATCAATCGTGCTCTGAGGAGTGGATAAGTCTACAGCTCACATCGGTCGGGATCGTGTTGCTGCTGACAACACTATAGTTAACGAAATCTTTGAGGAGCTGGATGTTGACGTCACTCGTAAAGAAGTATCCCGCATGGGAATACACGACGAGAACAAGCGTCGCCCTATAAAGGTGATTTTCGACAATATCCATGATGCTGTACAAGCTCTGAAGCGTGCAAGGCAGCCGAGAGTTTCGCAGCGATTTAAAAATGTGTTTATCTGTCGCTCGCACCGAAGGCGTCTTCTTGAATAGCTGCATGAGAAAAGACAGTCTGATCCAGGCACTGACTACATCATTTATAAGCAGCATGTAGTCGACAGGTCAACACTTCCTAAGCAAAAATGGGTGCAGGAGAAAATTAGTGGAGCTCACTTGCGCAGAAGGACTTCACAACCCTCTCGCACCAGGAATTTGACTATCGAAACTTTGGGGTAGATGCATGGCAACGCAAATTGCCCCACCCTAGGTTCCACGCTACTTTCTCAAAGTCCCCAAGTGAGGAGGTCCCCAGTAGGGTAGATATATTGCCTGACTGCACACTGTATATTTCAATGCGCGCCGTATCGCCAACAAACTTAGTGAGCTAGAAATTCTACTTAGATCACACAATGTTGATCTGATTTCAATCTAAGAAACTTGGCTTTCCGATCAGCTCCCCGATTTTTTTATTTCCGGTAACGCTGCCTTCAAAGTGTTTCGATGCGATCGTCAATGCGTGAGGAACGGTAGAAATGGAGGTGTAGCGATCCTAACGCGCAAGCATTTGAACAACATCCAAAGTGACAAGATGGCCCTGTCTTCTGGTTGCGAGTTGTTTCATGTCGACTTCATTTATGATGCTTCGTTTCGCTTCATCGTTGTTTACAGACCACCTGGTTGCTCAGCTTCCGATACAAAAGAATTTCTTGATTGCATATCTGATATGTGCTGTGTGAATCATCCATCAGTTATAGTTGGTGACTTTAACCTTCCCAGCTCAGCAACTAATGACCCGGCCAGTCATCTTGAGGCGTTCCTTAAACAGTGCAGCCTGGTCAATTTAGTAAGTGAGGCAACCCGTGGCAGTAACACGCTTGACCTTGTTTTAACCAATGATATCGCTCTCATTAGCGGTTTTAAGGTTGTCGAAAACTTTTTCACAAGTGACCATGCCAGTATCAATTTCGAGATCAATACCGTGACCTCCCATCAAACGTCCTACACCTACCGAGATATCCGAAAATGTGACTGGGTTAAAGCAAACGCTGTGTTGCTTAGCTGTGACTGGAATACATACTTTACGGAATACCTTAGCTTTAATGAAATGTATGATAGATTCGCATACTTTGTGCATAACGTAATTGTGTCTTGCGCTCCGCTTGTGAAATCGAAAGCGCCTTCCCGATCGTTACCCAATTATATTCAGCGCATTGCGACAAAGAAGCACTTTTTATGGCTCGATCGTCATAAACCGGGTAGCATGGAAGCTTTTTCAAAATGTGCTAATGATCTACGAATCAAATGCGAGAACTTTATGAGAAATTGGGAGAAACATGTNACCTTAACTTTAATGAAATGTATGATAGATTCGCATACTTTGTGCATAACGTAATTGTGTCTTGCGCTCCGCTTGTGAAATCGAAAGCGCCTTCCCGATCGTTACCCAATTATATTCAGCGCATTGCGACAAAGAAGCACTTTTTATGGCTCGATCGTCATAAACCGGGTAGCATGGAAGCTTTTTCAAAATGTGCTAATGATCTACGAATCAAATGCGAGAACTTTATGAGAAATTGGGAGAAACATGTGATTTGTTCTGGGGACACTAAATTCTTTTATAAATACATGAATGGCAAATTCAGTTCTCGACAGGAAGTGGGAGCACTAAAGAACTTAGTAACTGACGATCTTGTCAAATGCAGTATGTTTGCTGAATATTTCTCAAGTGTTTTTGTGGAAGATAATGGTATGTTGCCGATATTTCCCGCTCGATGTACTAAGCGTTTGGACTTTGTTGATGTAAACGCTGCCTCCGTTCTGAAGGCTGTTCGTAAACTCAAGAACAAGGTCTCACTCATACCTGACGGCATCCCCTCATTATTTCTATAACGCATTGCAAAAGTAATCTTATAGCTGCTTAGTATGATTTTTATATGTTCCTTCTCTTGTTCACTTCTTCCTTCTGCTTGAAAGTATGCGTTGGTTCCACCTTTGCCGAAGGAACCACCTGCCACTTCAGTAAAAAACTATCGCCCGATTAGTCTGATCTCGTCTGTTTCTAAGGTTCTTGACATAATCGTTAAAGATGCTTTGATAGCCCATTTCAAGCGAAACAGTTATTTCAGTTCGCTCCTTCCCATAGTCGACGTGTACATCAGTTTCAGTTCGTCAAAAAGTGATGCAGCAAAAACAGTTCCAGATTCGCGCTGTAGGAGTCTGGAATCTGCTTCCTGCTGATACTGTCAATGCATCCACTCCTTCAGTTTTCAAACTGCGGCTGAGTCGCTTCGATCTGCATACTGTTGCTGCTGTCACGTTCTAAATGTCTAACCTCCTAAATTGTTTCTTTGCTAACGTCTTTCTTCTTCTTCCTGCTCATGCTTACATTCTTTTGTATGTCTTCTCACCTCGGGACATGAAATAAATAAATAAATAAATAGCGTCCTTCTTCAATTTTCTCTAATCTTTCAGCGAGGCATCTCAAAAAGTTTCGTAGGAACGAAGAGATCGTCTTTTCCATAGCATTTTGATTTGAGACTAAGAGACATCAAATCAGCTTTCACATGAGTTCAACGAATGTGTATTTGGAAACGCCAACATTACTTCCTCCCCCCCCCCNCCCTCCCCACGCTTCCCACCCATCTTTCCTCCTACTCTTGTTAGTCTCCTACTGATAACATTAGGCTTTTATCATTTGAGATATAACCATTGCGGACACACATGTTTTCACATCCATAGTGTTTTAACATTGATTTCATAGAGAGATATGGATGCCGTTATAATTGTTACCACTGTCCATTGCTGGCAATATAGCAGCAATGACGTCGTCCCTTGTATATTCCATTTCAACATGAAAATGATTATGGTTATGGTTCTTTGAGACCCATCTCTCACTCGTACATATTCACCCTGTAGACACTCGCCTTGCAGTGTAATGCTACAAAAGTGATTTGCCCGTGTTCAGGTGAACAATCCAACTGCATCATATGCAGATAATGCACAGAGATGAGTGGTAATCTGATGGAGAGTGTAAAGAAATTCTTCAATTAAACTAGCTCACAATGGCGAATTATTGTAACACAATGGCGAATTATTTGTAACACAGTTCCTGAAAATATTCACCAAACATCCACCTGAAGGATCGCCTAAAAAGTGGACTTCACGTTATTCCTCTCTTTGATCAGTTAGTCAAAAATGCTTAAAGGCGCAAAGATTTTGATGAATTGTCAACTACTTGAATCAATCGCATTTAGGTGAAAGGTTTTATGCAATGTTAGCAAAATAAATCAACATCATTGAGGGAAAGCATGCTAATAAAATATGAAAATATACTGCGGGCAGTCTTATTTTATGGCAGTGCACTATTGCGCATCGTATAACACAAGTCGTTTGGCCAATAATATCTCGGATGAACGATGAGTGCTATATGTTGTATGACGTACCACCAAATTTCGCCATGATGACTTTTGTGGAACTCAGAAGAAGCTGTGAAGAATCGAATGATGTGAAGAATGCGTTCCAGGAACAACTGCATACAAAATCCAGCAAACATCCATCACACATCTGATCACCACTCGTGTTTGAACTTCGCCTAAATGCTTTGTCCGTAAGCATCCAAAATCACCATAAACGGCACCAAAAATATCCCCACAGACTGCCACAAAAGTACAATTTGCTGATATCGGTCCTAACTCGCATTAACAAAGTCCATCAACGTGTTTTCGAGACAGAAATCCTTTTCCGAACGTCAACAGTCTGCTCATGTCGGTGGATGACGCGTCAGTCTTCAATAGCTTGTACTTCACATTCAACAACAGTGGACGGATTAAAACTGATTCAGACGGTTGTGCCTTTCCACGGCTAAACGAAAGCACTTTTTTAATCAGATTATCAATTTTGACGGAATAATTTCGAATTAAAAAGGCTGTTAAAATGAGATAAAAGGTCGGTGTCGGATAGCTAGGATCAGTTCACGTCACACAGCCAGGAGCACTTCACATTTCACGACCCACAAAGGTGAGTGAACATTTATTTTATGCTATTTGAAGCTTCACTAAGCTATATCTCCACATACAACACTTCTTCAGAAATTCTTTCTTCATCCATTCACTTTCATCAAAATCACCGATGCACTGCTGCACCTTGCAAAATATCGGATGGATTTATGCTTCACAAACTCAAATAATTTACAACTGCTTTTCAAGCAAGAATGACCTTATTCAAGCGATATCTGAAAGTAGTTCCAGAGGTGAAGTGTCAGAATCTTTCTAATTAGACTTCTCAATACTTGGCCGAAATATCCCTTCACACTTTATGGGCCTTTGTAAATGAGCTTTGCTGTGTTATTTAACCTCTTGTCTGTGAGTATGAATGTCTGCTACCTGTCCATCGAGCAGTCTCAACTCGGAAAGCAATAAAGCCACCACCCTGTGTTTGGATTGTGTCATGCATGTTCTATGTCGATCTCCTTCACCAGGCTTTATACTGATCTTTCTATTTCGCTGGCCGCAATAGATATTTGAACGTGCCAGAAAGCCTGCATGCATTCAACTTTCGCATTTCCTCATAGAGAAGAAGCTTTTGCGGAAGTTGGATTGCGTAGATATTCGGCTTTGCTCAGGTAGATGGGGAGAAGAAGCGCACATCATGTCAGCATATTTTTCAGATGAAAGCAGCCTTCATCGTTGCTGTTTTATGCTATGTCGCAATAGCCACCACGTCAGCTCAAAATGCGACTTCAACGGTAGCGCCTGGAGCGAATGCAACAGTAACGACGGTAGCGCCTGGAGCGACAACTCCTGCAGCATGCGTTGACGATGCGAATAATTGTCTCGAGCTTGCGGCATACTGTACTTCGGCGACATACAAGCCGGTCATGTTGTTTAAGTGCCAAAAAACATGCGGCGTCTGCAACTGCGTCGACAATGCTAATAACTGTGCTCAAATGGCTCACCTGTGCCAGGATCCTAACTTCGCATACGCTATGATCACGAGGTGCATGAAGACGTGCAACCTGTGTGCAGGTGGGATGTGCGCTGACACTGCGAATAACTGCGCATCGTTGTCGTATCTATGCAATGATCCCACTTTCAAACCTGCTATGCAAAATAGATGCAGAAAAACATGCAAATTTTGTTGATCGAAGTAATGCGTCAACATGTGCACATCTGTTCCGCGAAATATGATTCTGCTGTTCTCCTTCACAGTGTTCCTGTACTCCACATGCCACATCTAACAACAGTCTTCAATATGCGATTATAACGTTCTCAAATAAACGAATTTGCTCGTCTTCTCTATTTTGTGCACATTNCCGCAATTTCTTTTTTGTGCACATCTCTCTCGAAACATGGAATATTGTCAACTAGCTCATGGAGATAAGAGATACTCAGCCATTTGTTTACATAGCACAAAACAACAGGTGGGACGTAGATATTGACTTGGTTGATAGCAAAAGTGCTTAATTCACTTCATCGTTAATATGATGAGGTCGTGACTGTCTGTCCGAACCGAAGAGCTACTTCAATCGCAGAGTCACTGCTACTAGAATTACGGGATTTGATGGCACAATTCGCAGGAAGCAGAACATCAAACCTGGTGGTCTTGTTTGTATTATATAGACAGAAAAGCAATTTCCAGGACTCCTGATCTCCACTCAGAAATTTCATATGCCATTCGAGATGACGTCTGATATTGGAAGCAGCCAATTAGGTCGCCATCCAGTCAAATCCCGAGGAGTTGTGAGTCAATGAATATGTCCGTCTCCTCCTCCCACTTTTGCATCTCTCTCGCCATCCGATGAAATTTTCAGGATTCTCAAAACATGTGACCAAGAATTCAGTATGACCGTCTAATTCCCTCACTTTTGCACACTTTCCCGCTACCGAATGCAATTTCCTCGTTTCATTGCAGTTTGCTCTACCATGAACACCTTACATAGCTGTGATTTTATCGAGTTCGTCGCTCTCTCGTTGGATGGAGCTGGCAATCTTTCCATCTTCCGCGATCCTGAGCTCGCCGCGTTCAAGCAACACCATAGAGACGTTGCAACGGATCTTCCCATCTTGTTGGCTTTCCGCCGCATGACCGCTTAACCTCTCTTGGGTGCCATTTAACGATTCGCTTGGTCCACTTGTTGTATTGATTCTGGCTACGTGACCAGCCCATCATTTTCCTTTGTACATCTCTTCAAACGATGGCTTCACACCACATCTCAAACGGGTTTTCGTTGGAGATGCGTCGTACTCCACCGATACCCACCACGCGCCTTTCCATGGCTCGCTGAGTGGTCGCCAATTTATATTCTTCAGCATGCGTGGTGTTCCACGTTTCACACCCATATAGTAGTACACGAAGGATGGTGGAACTGAAAAGTTCTGTTTTTACGGACGATGTTATCTTCACATCACAGAAGACATTCTTGAGCTTGATGAATGTTATCCCTTCTGCTTTTCTCCTGCTCAGCTCCAGACGCAAATCGTTGTTCATTTGCACAGTTTGTCCTGGGTGTACATACTGTTCCGCGAGCTCGATGTTCTCACTATCGAGTTTCATAGTAAACTGAGGACAAAAGGCATTCTTCGTCCACTTCGTTTTGTCTTCGTAAATGCTGTGCCCAATTTTCTTTGCCTTATTGCTAAGCTCATTTAGTAACTTTTCCAACTTTTCTGAATCGTCTGCCACGAGTACTACGTCGTCCGCAAAAAGAAGCATTTGAAGTTCTTCGCCGTCGACTTTAAAACCTCCCGGAGTCTTCATATTCCTTAGAGCGCCTTCGAGAGCTGACGAAAAGGCTTTCGGTGAGCAGATATCTCCTCTTTCTACATCTGTTCCAGTTTTTGTACTTACTGGTGTTTCGAATAGCGTGATCTCCGTGTACGATTCGGATAGCGAACATTTGAATGTATGTCGGATCCATTCCTTGATCGGAGAGGCTTTTGAGTACTGCCACGAGTCGAAGGCTTTCTTAAAGTCTACAAAGAGTAGGCAGAGCGGCACTTTTTACTCTCTGCATGTTCCTATTAGCTGAGCTAGGGTGAAAATGTGGTCGTCGTACAAAACCGCTTTCTGCCTGCTTAAGTCTCGTGTTTTCATCAAAGATGGACGGATTACAGGTTACTCTCATGAAAACTTTGTAGATATGTGATAGCAGATATATCGGAGTACAGCTGCGGATGTCCTCATGATTTCCTTTTTTGCGTATCAGCACTGTTCTCGATTGTCCCCATCCCACCGGAATTTCTCCCAGGTTTACATACCATGAAAACCGAGCACTCAACGTTTTCGCAAGTATTTCGCCACCAGCTCGAATCTCTTCCACGCGTATGCGATCAACACCTGCGGGCTTCTTTTTCTTCACGCTGCTGACCGTTTCTTCGACCTCACTGGGTACTAGTTCTGGAACGATGGGGAGGAGGATAGTTGGATCAGGGACTTTTACTGGAACAGCCGACGAAGACAGTTGTCTATACAATGTTTTGAATATCTCTTCCATCCGTCTTCGATCGGTTCATTTTTCTCTTGTTCTGTCGACGAACGCCGTTGGGATTTCCTGATGCCGTTATATCTCTCCTCAAACTTTCTTCAAGCTGGTCTTCTTTTCTGCTGCTTTCCGTAACCTCTCTTTCCTGTAAGCATTATGGTTTCCTGTCATCTTCTTTCGTAATAGATTATATTTTAATCCCCTGCCGCTCTTCGCAACCATTTGCAGCCTTTCACAAAGAAGGTCGACCGTGGCAGTGCAAAGATGGTTCTGCTGATAGTTTTTTATAAGCCACCCTCAACCAGGCTGGAAAACCTTATAAAATGTTGGGACGAGCTTCTATTGGAGAAATGCATTTCGGAAGTGCTCCCGATTTTTGTTGGAAATAGCCTGACTTCCTCAATATGTAAAGTCTTGGAAATTATCGTTAAAGAAATTATTTTGTCCCATTTCGATTCAAGCGCATTGATTAGTCCTGCTCAGTATGGGTTTCTACCTAGAAAGTCCACGCTGTCGCAGTCGATATCTTGTTTTCATGACTGGTATTTCGCGGTAAATAAAAACCGGCAAGTTGAGGTGGTTTACATTGATCATGCTAAAGCCTTTGGTACAGTCTGCCACCAGAAATTATTGATTAAACTTAAAAGTTATGGGATATGTGGGGAACTTCTGGAATGGCTGAGATCTTTTTTATCACAACGAAAGTTTGTGGTAAAAATTGGTGGATGCTATTCACAGCCTCACATTATTACCAGTGGAGTTCTACAAGGGAGCATACTTGGCCCTTTACTCTTTCTTATTTATGTAAATGATTTATCTGATGGCTTGTCGAGTGCATGTAGGCTGTTTGCGGACGACCTTAAGATTTATCGCTCACTTAGCAACCCTGCTGCGGACTATTACGAGCTTCAAAGAGATCTCAAATATCTAGAACGTTGGTCGCAAACTTGGTAATTGCGCATATCGAAAGAAAAGAGTAGTCTCCTTCATTTGAACCTTCATCATGATTGCCCTCTACGTTCTAATGGGAGTAAGGTTTGCGCACAAGAACTTATCAAGGACTTAGGTCTGCATATCACTTCAAACCTCAAATGGACTTTCCACTGTAGGGAAGTAGCAAGAGAAGCATCACGAGTGGCTAATTGTATACTACGTTCGCTAGAACACCCGTGCATTGAACACTACAGACTTGCTTTTATTGTCTGTTGCCGCCCTCTTCTCGAATATTGCACTCAGATATGGTCACCATGCACTGATAAAGACGCTGAAATGATTGAAAGCGTGCAGAGGCGATACACAAGATCTGCTTTTCGCAAGGCCTTTCCTGATTCTGTTATTCCTCCTATCCCGAAAGATTACAGATTCTTGGCCTGAAAAGTCTAAAGTACCGACCACTTGAACTTGATCTCCACTTGTGCTTTAAGATAGTGAATGGCTGCTGCGATGTCCCGTTCGATAGCATCTTTGCATATACCCCATTCAACACACGCTCCCGATTTCATCGTTTTCAGCTACAACGTAGATTTTCGACCAAAACGGGTATATTAAGCTCGTTTTCTTTTCGAGCCATTCGTGTATGGAACCAACTACCAGCTGACATTGTGGAAGCTAGTAATCTCACTGCTTTTAAAGCAAAATTAGCTCAGTTTGACTTGTCGTCCCTGAGGGGAGTAGACGGCTGGCCAGTATGCTGTTAATATGTGTATCATCTCGGTTCAACTTTTTGTCAGCACTACCACATTCGCGATACTTGAGTGCTTTCATTATGAATATCGTCAATTTCTCCACATACTATTTTATGTTTCCTTATGGTTAAATAAAGCAATTTGAATGAAAAAAATATAAACTCAGACTGCGATGTGGAGCCACTAAAGGATTTTTTTTGGATAAAAAACCTTGAGAATTACCAGACATACAGCACTAGGCTTTCGCACTGTCTCGATGTATGTGTCTCTTCCGAAGGATGCTCGAAACTAATCAGCTCCGTATTGTTTGACCTATCGTTCAGTGACCACTGCTCTATATACAATAAAGGATTGCATGGGTAACGATTAAACAAAAGGCGTCATAGAAATTTGAAACTTTCACGGGCCGGGAATGGCCTCGCTTAACTTTTGAAAAGTGGAATGCTGAAATCTCGCACATGAACTGGAGTGACTCCTACGCAGCATCAGATGACAACGATGTCGATGAGGCATACGAAATCTTTACGAAGAACATTAACCATGGCTTTGATTCCATTTGCCATTTGGTAACAAAGCGGTAAACATCAGCCTTCCAAGATTCGAAGGTGGATTAGAGAGAAAAATCGGCTGCTAAGATTGACTTATAAAAGGCCACAAGATGACCAGCTTAAGGAGGATCCAAAAAGACTTCGCAGGTTTGTCGCCAGTTTGCTTAGAGAATACTGGAAATAGTGGGCCAAATCCCGTTTCAGCAAATCTAAGACAGATCCTCACATATTAAACTCGACGATGGGAAGAAAACAACGGAGTATAATATATGACGTTGACGTAAATGAACTAAACAAGTTTTTGTCTCCCCAAAGCCACGGAAACCTAAAGATGCAATGTCCTTGATTAAAAAAGAGGGATGCGGTTTCAAGTGTCGTGACGTAGACTACAGTACGCTGTTTAAAGCTATTAAAACATTAAAACCATATAAGGCGCCGGGGCCTGATAAAATAAGCTGCAAGATAATTAAACTTGGCAAGTTTTCCTTTGCCCAACAACTGCTGCGCCTTTTCAACTGCATATTTGAATCTGGACGCATACCGATGAAGTGGAAGGAAGCGGCAATTGTACCAGTGTTCAAAAAAGATGACCCCCATAGCCCGTCCAACTACCGCCCAATAGCGCTGCAGTCGATAGTGCTAAAGCTTTTTGAAAAATCAATCTACCCTCAGCTCTACAGAGCGCTTGAACCCTACATACCTACATCCCAGCATGCTTTTCGGGCAAGACATTCTATCCTTACTGCTACCGCTGAAATACCCGAATTCCTGCTTGAGAGAATGGATGACGCCAAGATCGGATACATCTTACAGCTGGACATACAAAAAGCATATGACGCTGTTGACACACAGATCCTCTTGCAAAGATTCATAGACGTCCTTGATCCCCATGATACAGCACTCCGACTTTTAAGCAGCCTGGTTCGTGAAAGGTCGGTAAGTACTGTGGTAAACAGTGTTTACTCCAGCAAAGAATTGGTAAAGTCTGGCCTCCCTCAGGGGTCTGTTTTATCACCCTTCCTGTTCTCCTTCTCGTTGGCGTCGCTCATGAGCGTAGAAACACAAGGGAAACCAGTTCTGTTCGCGGACGATGTGCAA
>JAARMF010004250.1:0-12762 GCA_022844705.1 Toxascaris leonina
TTGGGCATTTCGGGTGTTGGAGTAATGGCCGTTTGAATATTTGAAAGGTGAAAGTGCTATCTGCTTTGGCATTTAAAAATGTTCTTTGATGCGTTTATATAATTGCCCTCTAAAATCGATGCTGCATTATGCTGCAGTTCTTTTGTTTGAAACATAGAAACACATCGAGAGAAAATGCTAAAAGCTCCTTTTTTCTTTCTACTTTCAAAGTATTTTTTAATTTTGCAAATATTTCGAATGAAATGATTGAGTTTCCTGCCACTCCTCACTACAGAGATTCCTAAAATAGGAGAACGAAAGGATGGGGAGAGGAGATGAAGTCGCGAAATCATTTTAGGGGAGCGGAGGCGAGGGGGGAAGGGGGGAGGGAGGATTGGAGCGGATTGGGGCATATGTCCGTTGATATTCAACGTTCTTGAGTTTTGAGCTCGTAGTACCCCCCTCCCTCCTCGTAAATTTTTCTACCGTTTAAAAATGCTCAGCTCAAATTGTTGAACTACATCACTATTGATCATATCGATTATGTTTTTATCGGAAATGGTTATTTTGAATTTTTTCCGTTTCATACATTTGCACATCTTTGCATTAATATTTGCACTAAAATAACATCGAAACGTCGAATAAATTTTCCGCAAATCATTACCATATAGCCAAAAACCGATTCATCAGTAGTGAAAGGAAAAGTGCTTTCTTGTCGCTGGGGAAATTGCGGTCGATTCGAACAAACTTCTCACTGATGAAGTTGTTGCGTAAATTTATTTCTAACAAATATCTAATAATGGAGGAGCCGAGCTGATAACCTCTATCATAATCAACACTCATTGTAAAATAAGGAAAAGCAAATAATCAAAATGCTTAATAGTTGAATGCTTTCATTCCGCATAGCATATGATTGAATATTGAAATTATGGTACTATTATATAGGCAATTTTATCATTAAATATATAAATCGAACCATTAAGTCCATCACTCTATCCAATACTTTACCTTTTTTCATGGAAAGTTTGAAAGAGTTCATATTAGAATCACTAAATTCCTTAGGAATAAACGAGATTCTACTGAAGAATGCCGGCAAGATTTTATGCAAAAACATAGAAAATCAATTTGATGTCTATACTACGAGTGGAAAATTTATGAAATATAAGCAAGTTTTTTACGCTTTTTTAAATATTCATTTCGTCAAGGATATTTGAAAACGAAACCAATTCATTCAGTGAATCAGCTTACTTAGTTGTGAATAGAAGTTATTAGCTAAAGATCTGTTGTTGTCGAAAGTTTTAATATTCAATTTCCTGTTATGGTATTCGCGAAACAGGCAAGAGAAACTAGGGATCATTGACCAATATGGCCAATATGACCGATAGGCTGCAGGATATTTTTGCGGAGGTTAATGCATCGCTTTAAATAATATGATTATTGGATGAGTATGCCGGATATCATTTAGCACTAAATGCTTTCATGTCATTATAAGTTTATTATTATTATTGCCATAGACTTTAATGCCACTGATATGAAAATTATGAACGTATATTTTATCATCATTCACCTCTAAGGTGCGCAATTTATTGCCCTTTCCAAACGAGTAGCATCTAAAACGCAATATTCTCGATATTGCAGCATTCTTGCATCGTTCATTGCTGCACCTCTTTAATTCATTTGTTAAGCATTAAGCTTCTTCTTATAGCTTTATTATTAGCTAAATTAATGCAATCGCTAATCAAACATTACTAAATTACCCTCAAAAATAAGCATCTTATTTTATAATATTCTCTCTCTCTCTTTCCCAAAAGAAAAAAGAAAAACCGCTTGCCACTCGCAAACGATCGACGCAATAAATAGCCTCCGGCAAAATGGCATCTAAGAAATGCCAATCTCTCATTTCTTCGTATGTGCTTCTTTCTTTTTTTTTCTCTAAAATTCCTTATGGGAATTCTACATGAATTGTGTCGTTCGTTTGTTCAAAAATTCGATAGTAAATGTATGAATTTCGTTCTTCGAGTTGTGTGGTGAATCCAAAGTAAAGACGCTCTTTTCAAATGTCTACCGCTAAACGTCTATCTATTTCACTTCGAGGTGAAGCATCACCGCTAAGAGTACCTTCACCAGGTATGTTGTATAGATAACACCTGAAAGATGTTACACTAATGGCTCTTGTAATTTCATCAAGAAAGCTCAATCTGAGGTGTTTTTTCATCAGGTGTAACAATGATTTTCCTAAGGTTGTTGATAAATGTTATGTTGTTGAGAAAATGTGGTAATTTATAAGTTGTACATTTATATATGTATGTATGTGTATGTCCGCGTGTCTGCGTGTCTGCTTGTCTGCATGTGTGCCTCCACTGTGCGCATTTTTGCGTAAATATATTTGAAAATATATGCATGAAAATGCATATCTTGCAAATGACTATTCTACACATTCGATCTATCAACCGGAAGAAGAAATTATTACGTACGAGCCACGCTCACCATCATTTTTAACATTTTTGTAGAGGTAGTCTTCTAAATTTTGCCAAGTGAGGTCGGTAGCTCAGCGGTAGAGCCTTCGGCTGTTAAGCAAAGAGACCCGGGTTCGACTCCTGGCTGATTTCCCAACGGATCGCCAGAAGGTTGACCACCAGGCGTTCCCAAAAATCTAGTCATAACAGCCATGTACGGTCATGATTGTCAGCTGCATCGATAAGGAAATCGGCGATATTACAGCTGACTTTGTATCTTTGTATCTTTGTTGCCTTCTACATATTAAACCTAGCTATTAGAGGATGAAATATTTTGAGCATATAATATTGACAGTTAATCATTCAACTATGTCAAAGTGTCCTGCACTCATAAGCATACGCATACAATCGCTTAAGCGTCGTTGTTGTTTTTTTTTTTTTAATGCAAATTTCAGCATTTCTATATATACTTTCATGTGTGCGTGATCTCTTCAGTCTGAAAGTTATTCGTTTTCAGGAATCGATGAGTCGTATTACGCTGGTTGATGAGTGCGCCCTTAATAACCATAAAAAATTTTGATATGAGAAATAAATTTACATGGCTGACTACTTGTCATTTTAGCCGTCTTGATATTTTAGCCACAATTGTTCTTAATCATCAGTTTCAAATTTTTCTCAAAAAATGATGATTGTATATTTGGATATCAATGAAGTCATTAGCATTTTTTTTTTTCATATTTAAGGAATTAAATTCTAAATTTTTGCTATCGGAGAGGAGTTTCACACCTTTATGTATAATATTTTNCATGTATAATATTTTATCGATGATTGTTCTATGAGTAATCATCTACTGAATATGAATTGATTTTTAGCAAGTAAAGCGGCAGCTCTATCAGGTGCAATGCTTACAAGACGTAAATCTTCGGCTGTCGCCGCTCAACAAGCAGTTAGCGCTATTGTCGCTCCATTAAAAGGTCGAGAATCAGTGACAATTTTAGCTGAAATGTTGAACATTGATCCATCTACAGCTCGACAACGACCAAGTGGTTAGTCTATCTTTCGTTTATTCATTTTATATCTTTTTCTATTCTCTTCCACTCTGCATTCGTTCACATTTATTTGAAACCGCAAAATCTCCGCTAAAGATGAGAATAGAGAATAGAATATAAAACATTTCCTTTTACCGGTCATATTTTACGTTTCTCGTTGTGGAAAAAAAATTATTCTCTAATATTTCAGCAAATTCCTAAATCCGTCGTTATTAAAATTTTTATTCTCGTATATTTCTTTTAAATTATTAGAGTGCTTGATTTCAACGAATAGATACGCGGCTATAATTCGTTTATCTATTGCTAACATTTTTAGAGGAATTATCATTTGGTTTAAATTTGTACGATTTTACCCGAATGATTACAGATAATGGATGAAAGAGGTTTTCTTTCTCTGAGATGTGAAGCAATTTCGTAAAAAAGCTTCTTTCAAATGCTAAGAAATCGTATTAAGAAATGGTATTATACTAATATTCTCGTCTGAAATATTGTTAACGTCGAAGAAATTGTCTAAGAAATCTCTGAAAAACTCTTCACATCTTTCACCATCACAAGTTGTAATTAGATGCATATTAAGCCTTTATGATTAAAACACTTTATCGAAATCGAACATGGACAAAGAATAAGAACCGAAAGATAATTCTGTGGTGAATTGAAATACGACAGTAAGGAAGGATAATTATTTGAAATTGTTTTTGCTCGATGGTCATTCCAATATCATAGTGACCATCAAATAAATTGGTCACTAAATAAAACATTAAACAAGCTGACATCCTTAGTAAATATTATATATAATATTGATTTGCTAAAATACAATTCGAAAGTATATTCGACGATGGGCAAAGATATTGTACACTTGAGAGGATTAGAGATAGAAAAAATTTCGGTGATGAGATGGAAAATTCATTAACGCTTCTGTTTCTTTTTGTTGTTACAATCGTTTTTTCGACGTCAGTGATATCATTTTCTATGGAATATTAATGTTGTAAATGAATGGGCTTAATGCCGAATCCCTCTATTTCATTCTCAAAACAATATTAGAGTGGATCATGGTCACAGATAAACAACGATCACTAAAACGTTTAAATTAGCAAATCTATTGCTATCAATATAAAAGCTTGCAATATAACAGTTATTTGATAGATAACAACAATGTTATCATTTTTTATGCATTTGAGGGTGATACGAAATAGATATTGATAAGCCATTAAGAGGAACAACGGGGAATAAAAGAAAATAAAGTGGATTTTTCTTTCTCATTTCCTCACCTATCACCATGAAAGATCGCAAGATTTCATCGTTGGCTAATATTTTTCGATGCCGAAAGAAAAAGGCCAAATGGAATATGCAAAATGAGCAGTTGTAAATAATATTTGCATCGAGATGATTCATTCCTATGAGATTGAATTGCATTCTTATACAATAAGTCAAGTGAAATCCAGAAAAAAAAAGTGTTAGCTGTGTCCTCGAAATGAACTTTGCTGTTGCATTTCACCAATATATCCATTCTATGAAGTTTGTGATATCAGAAGATACGAAGTACATCTTGTCATATTACAAGTTTTATCGATTCATTAATAGAAACATATTTCGGAGTAAATTTCTAGAGAACTGAGGCTTTTCTGCTCTCAAAAAGAAAAGAGAAAACTTCTGTTGTCTTCAAAAATCAATAAATCTTCAAAAATCGATAAAATGATCGTTGATAATGTTCTGAAAAATAACCTGATCTATGTCCGCAGCATCAACAATGACAACGAAAAATGAGCACAGAAATTCGGCATCTACAAATTCTGACTCTCTACTGCTTAATAGAGAGATGTGGCTTGAACAACTATTAAAAAATTTTAATCTCTTTCGAAGAATCATCTATGAGTGGATCGTCCATATATCTAGAAATAATGCGCCTCTTTCATGAACCATTTTTTTTCGATTAACATAAACTCGATGAAGTGACAGTGAACAATTTGATGATCGGTGACGTTGATTTAAGTGAGAATTTGGCTTCTTCATTATCGAGAATAACTTTTCCCTTATAAATGTTACGAATATGTCATCATCTCCACTCATAAGCATCATTGCAAATAAAATTTTGCGATATTTCTCGCAAAAGAACAAAATTTGAAGCTGTTCTCAATTGTGACATATATCCGAGCTGATATTGTAACGTTGAAAATTAGCTTGCGCCAATTTAAGTGCTAAGTATGGCGTTAAAGTTTGCGCTTACGCTGCTGAACAATTAAAAATAAATAGATGAATAAATGAATAAATAGATGAATAAATATATGAACAAATTTCTTATGAAAGTTATGCCTTGAAGCCCTCATAAAGTCCTAGCTTATCTCCTGAATTATTTCACAGAAGCTTTGATATAGTCGTAGGTCATCTCGTGAAATGTTTCACAGAAGCATTCTTGTGGGAAATCCCCGATATTTTCATTGATAACAACAGTAAAATATCGCCCTGAAATGCGGAAAATATTATCTTTATTGCATATTCCATGAATAGGGGCATCGTTTATAGTATTTCGGCAATAGAATGTGATACACATCCTATTTCCTGAACTTAACGAACGTGATCAATGATCAACCTTAATGGCCTATAGATACTTGATATGTTGGATTTTTCATTTTTTTTTTCTGTGATTTCATTTCATAGAATCAAATTCCTTCGATGATAGGCGATTATAACGAATATTCTACGATGACCATCCAAGCTTGATGTACTTCTTATTGATCACCTCTTCGATGAACTATTGGCATATACGATTGATGAATACTCATGATATAGAGATATGATCGTAGAATTATTTAAATTTGAATGAGCTTAGTTGTAGAGATCTATGCAAATGTTTTCAATTGGGAATGGGAGGACTGAGACATTTTTAACGTTTGGAATTGTTGTTGAATATATTTTTGGAAGATTTGTTCAGTAGATTGGAGTGGGGAAAATATTATGCCATTCTTAATGATAGACGGTTTTATTAGTTCCTATTTATGCTCCATATTATACTGTCTCTCCCTCTCTCTCTATATATATATTCTCTCTCTATACTCTCCGTCCCCGTTTCTCCCTTTCTCTCGCTTTATCTAATCTAAAAGCGGTAGGAGTCTATCAAGACTAGATATTAATTATGACATCAAATCTTTTAACTACTTAATTGACTATTGAATAGTTGCGATATGAGGCTAACTAATTGCCTTATTAACTAATGATTTAAAATAATATGAATAAATAAATAAATAAATAAATAAATAAATAAATAAATAAATAAATAAATAAATTCTAGACGTAACTGATGTGCATTTGCAGAGATCCTAAAGAGTGGTCTACTCGATGATATACTTAAATTTGCATGTCTAGCGTCGATGATCTCCGTTTGTGTAAATACACCACATACTATTTCATTCTTTCCGCCATTATTTTATATTATTGTGCTGACGGATGCGATTGTTACTGCACTATTTCTCATTGAAGCAATCATCAAAATGGCAACAAATGGACTAATTACGGTGTTGATTTATATTAATTAGATAGGACAAATTGGTCATAATTGCTGACATAAATTTGTGACTTTATTTATTTATTTATTTATTTTTGATAGGGTATTTTTGATAGAAAAATCGACTCAAAGATTTTGAGGTAATTGTTATTCAATAGTTTCACATTTAATTATCAGTGAGAATAACATGGGAATTAAATAAACCTTAATCTTTATCTGGTCAGTTCATTATGCTAAAACTTTTCGTTTTAAATTCATGCACCCTAGGCAACGGTTTCGATTTTGCTTGCCGAATTTCATTTGTTAAGACTTAAAAGTGAACTCTTTTTCTTGGTTGTTCTCGAAAGTTTCTCCAATTTTTTTTTCTTATCCTCATAACGATGTGTTATAACACATAGAATATTCCGTTAACCGCTGCAAATGTAGTAAATTATTGTGCTTTCTCTAATGTCCAAAATCTAGATTATGATCTGAGTTTCTTATCTCAAAAAAGGGAGAAAAAAGACTATGAAAGACTATCCCCTTGAAAGCTTTTTGAAATTTTTTTCTTTCCACTAAAAGACATCGCAATATCCAAGGCCGTCAGAAGAATTAACACATAGTCGATCCGAGTATTGTCCAATATTCTTCTAGACGATGCAAGGAGTGTGAATCATTGAATCATACGGATTTTAATTTCTGTAAGCATGCATCGAAGAAGTGGAGCATGCATTCATCACCCTTCACTTGGCAAAAAATAAAAATAAAAT
Source organism: Toxascaris leonina (assembly GCA_022844705.1). Taxonomy (NCBI): domain Eukaryota; kingdom Metazoa; phylum Nematoda; class Chromadorea; order Rhabditida; family Ascarididae; genus Toxascaris; species Toxascaris leonina. Next base: position 7,733 of record JAARMF010004250.1, read on the forward strand.
TTAAAAAAAATACTCAAGATTCCTTTACGGTCCAACTCGAAAAGCGATCCGCACTAATAATACCTCTTACTTCTCTAATCGCGCACATATTTTGCGACCATGTTGATGGTGATTCTTTAGATAATTTAGTTCAAAGAGTTTTTCCAATTTCATTTAGTAATAATTATAGACGCCAATGTTAAGAATTAATAACGATTATTTGTTGAGAGTTAATTGGGTAAATGGCTTTGAAGAAAAATNAAATGGCTTTGAAGAAAAATTTCTGGGAGATTTGCATTTTCTTAACTTATGCACCTACTATTGAGATTTACTTCCATCGTCCTCCGATAGTTGAAAAAAAAAAAGAAAAGAAAGCAGCAAATGAATTCGATCAAGCTCCTATCAACGGAAAGACATTTTTTGCCGTTGATATTAAAACCTTGATAAATATGTCCTATAGAAATTATTCGATTGCAATATCCTCGATAATATTTAACGATTATTTCAAGGTGGCAGAAGTGATTTTCCGGGCAATATTGAGGAATTATTTCAGGATGATAGAAGTTATCTACGTGATCGATGGTCACAATTCGAATTTTTTCTTCTCCTATTACATATAATTTCGCTAAGTCTTCAATGTTATGAGTTATTTACAATATGGTTTCCACATTTTGGTTTACGTTATCAATCGTGGTATTGTGTAATTCGCTCACCAAGACCATTTATTATGGTTCGATTTATTCGTTCGGTGGTGAAATTTAAGTTACCAAAGAATCGCATTCAACAAATTATTAAGTATGTTTTTTTTCGCATATTTATTGTAATAATTAGCATATTTATTTAAATTGCAATTATGTTTTGAATGTTTTTCAAATATTTTTCACGGAATGATATTTAATTATGATAGAATATTTCATATTTCATATTATGACAAACGTACGAATAAATTTTGAGTGTCGATTGGATTTTTTCGACTATTTAAACGAATTTCGATGTATTATGTAGACTTTTTTAAGAAGAAAAATAAACATTTCCACTGCAACTGATGCAGCAACACAATTCGAATCACCAGTTCACGTTCGTTAATGAAGCAAAAAGTGGTGCCGTTATTTTAACACTCAAAATGAATCGATGTGTTTCAATTTTTTATAAACCGAATTGATGCGTTCAAAAATTTCCACCTTCTTTTTCATCCTAATTTTTCATATTTATACTTTTAATGTTTCCCAATTTTTTTTCCACCTTTTTCCAATTTTTTCATTACTTCCAACTTTGTTCGAATCCTTTCATAATTTTTCAACTTTTTTTGTCAATTTTTTTTTTCATTTTTTCTGCCTTTTCTCATATATCTTGAATTCAGCAATTTTAATTTTATGCGCTCTTGTTTAATGGTGCTAAATTAGATGCTAAGATCGAAAAGTAATAGACGTATCCGCGAATGAATATTAATAAATTCGCAATGCTTTCAAGTATTTTTCGCCTATTTGATTAGACATAAACCAACAATAACGTTGTATCATTAAAAGCTTAATAGTTTCTAATATATGGGTGGTCTATGCGTAATGATTTGCTAACCGACGAATAGTTATCAATAATAATTTCTTGCAAATATATAATTATTTGATGTGGAATATATTTATTGCATCTAATCATTTAATCAATTTTAGACGTTCATCACAACAAATTCAAAATGTTACAATATTTTTTATGTTCTTTATGGCATTCTATGCGATAATGGGTGTACAATTATTTGGACGTATGGATTATCATTGTGTTCTACCGGGTACAAATGTTTCAAATGTAACAATTGCCGATCTTGCAATACCCGATACGATGTGTTCACAAAAAGGTGCTGGTGGATATGAATGTCCATCGAATATGGAATGTGTTAAACTTGATATGACTGCACATGCGGAAGGATTCTATGGAATGTTCAATGATTTTGGTAATTTTTAAGAAATCTTTTTATTGATGGAATTTAACTGTATAGAGCAATATCGTTTTCTTTTTATTTTATTTTTATTTTTTGTTTTTGTTAAGAGTTTTCTCATTTTCCTAAAGAGTTGGGTGGATAGGAATTAGAGTATAAATGAGAGGGGCAATATGTGATATGAAAAAATTTGGAAAATATTAAAGGTAGAAAATATTTTCTTTCGAAGAATTGATGAGGTGATTTTCAAATAACAATGAAAATCGATGAATTAATTATCATTTTCATACAAATTTTTACTGAGCACATAAATATATGTTTGGTCAGTCCTACCTACTTGTCTGGTCATTCGTTACGCATTTATCCATCGGATGAAATTAATTCTGAAAATAGCGAGATCAGAACATTAGAGTCGATGTCATACATCAAAAGATGTGAGCTCTAACACAATATTTCACGTCGATGTATCCACGATCAAAAAAGTTGCAGACATTTAGAAATGAATTCGAATCCTCTCCACTCCACCCCACCCCCCCTCCCCCAAATTCTACTTCGGACGTAAAGAAGGGAGAAATCCATTCAATCGGCTTATCAAAGAAAGGCCATTGAAGGAAAGTTGTGCGTTGTATGAGTAGTGAGGCCATTTCAGAGATGAAGCCACTATTTTGCATACTAATTATTTTTGCATTTTTTCATGAAATTGGTTGGTCAATTAAGGGGAATATGTAAAAGTGATTTTTTCCAGGATCGCATCCACCCACCACCCGTTTCACTTTTCATCCTCATCCTAATCGAATGAACCTTATTTCACTTGCTTATTATTTCTTCAACTACCGAGAAATATAGTAGATAATGAGCCATCGGAAATTCATAAAAGCGTAAAATTCTCTTACAGGTACGAGCCTTTTCACAGTGTATTTAGCTGCCTCACAAGAGGGCTGGGTTTATGTTTTATATGACTGTCTTGATACATTCCCATCGTATATTGCATTCTTCTATTTCGTCACGTTGATATTCTTTCTCGCCTGGCTTGTCAAGGTTTGTTTCTTATTCATTGAAATGCTATCCATAATCATCTACCTTAAAAATCCATTGAAGAATCATAAAAACTTTGGGATCCTGGCTCAAAAAAAATGCCCCCTCGTAAAAGACTATCACTCGTTCATATTGATCGAAAATCACTGAATTTCCGAGTTATTAGTCGACTTTTCTGTACTTTTTCCATAATTAACGCAAAATTTTGAGAACGCATTCTAGTGGCGCTATTTCCACATTAATATGCATTTGCTCGTATGCTGCATGATGAATTTTTGCTTTTTGGCACTCTTGAGCATCATTCCGATTAACTGCTCTCTTCTGCGATCAATCGACAACTCAACGACTATTTTGGGGAAATCTCTCCACAACCTCCCAAAGGACACAAGATGGAGTCATATATATATATATATATACATATATATATATATATATATATATATATATATAATAGAAATACAGACTAGAAATACGAATGATATAGTGCACGAAGGATATGAGGGGGAGCCACGTTGTGGGCCTGAAATTGTGGGTCAGATGGGTACAAAACTTATGGGTCGGATGGATCTGATAGTTGTGGATCATATGGGTTTGAAAGTTGTGGATCAGACTTCTCATCCGCAAATTAGCAATCATACTTATCTTCCAAGAAAGCTACAAAAAACTTTGCGTTTTTCTATTCACATCTCTTCCGCTTTTCTTCGAAACGTGACAAAGCAAACAGTTGCATATACATGAGGCGGAGCCATTTACATATGACAAAGAGCCTTATATTTAGATCAAATAGGCTCTGATCTCCTATCTTCTCCGGATGAATCAAATTTCGCGTCAATTTTTTTCGGCTTTTATAATATATACGTGTGATATTCTCTTTGTGTCTTTGACTTGCTGCAGACATTACCATTTCAATGAAGAATCTGAGAGAACGAGAGAAATTAGGATCGACTTTTATCGAGGATCCTAATCCCCTTTTTTGATGTTTCATGACACTGCTGTTTTATTTGCTTTTTTTTTCTTCTCACTGCAAATCACCCAATGAATTTCAATTTGCTGTCACACCATTTCATCACTCAATGGAGACAAGCTTAAAAGGCCATTTATTTCACTTAATCGGAAATAGAAGCATTCTTTCCGATGCGTAATGCTTCCAAAAATTTCCGCACCCATTAAATAATAGCGGTGCTAGGAATTTCAGCGATCAATCGATAATACTTTAAGCTTTATGGTTGTAGTAGATAATGACTAGAATTGATCGGAATTGGGATGATACTCCATATAGCATAATGAAGTAGCGCCTAAATAGTATCACGTCAATTGTGGATGTCATTTTCACGCAAAAACTTTATAAAAGGCGCTTTATTCTTTAGATGATAACCTTTATGCTTAATTCAACAAGCCATTATTTTAACAAATGATATCTCTGCACTAAGCCGATCATCCACTACCGCATATTTCGCCTCAGCCAGTTTAGCCATCTCTTTAATTCAATTCTCAACTAACTGCCTCTTTTTTTGTGTGTAATGTGAGCTAGTTGATTCTTCCATTATTATCAGATGTGATATTTGTTTTTTGTAGAATGTATTTATTGCTGTTATCACGGAAACTTTCGCAGAGATTCGTGTACAATTCAGTGAGATGTGGCAAACACGTGAATCGGCTGTCGATGAGAGTTTCACTCAGGTAACTCTCTCTCTCTCTCAAAAAAAAAAAGAATGAAAAAATGAATAAACATAATGAAAATTTTCTTTGATAAAGAATTTAAAATTGTGCCGCTCTACAACCACTCAACAGCTCTCCAAACAACCTCCATAGTCTATAAAATTCGCTAGCGCCTCAAATATTTGATTATATTGATACGACTATGAGCCTATATGAAACAATCATCCGTTGAGAAAAGTTTGAATCATGATTGCTTCCATAGGAATTGTTTTTTATTTCACATACACCTAATGAAAATATTCCTTCTCGAGAATAAATAGCTTTCAGAAACTCGAGAGAACTGATGAAGGTTGGCGACTAGTGGCGATTGATGCCGATAAAACGACCGTTAAAGGATCTACAAAATTATTGCAAAATGTTTTTTTAA
>JAARMF010004251.1:0-16027 GCA_022844705.1 Toxascaris leonina
CTTTGCGGATGTGGATTGAATGCGATGCCGATTGTGTGGGGGTGTAGTTGAATTGAGGTTGTTGGTATGATTTAGTTGTTTAACATCAGTTTCCTCAATTATTTATTATGCAATCGAGTGCTCTAAGATCGGTGGGGAGAGGGAGACGTGCTGATTCGACGTTACTTTGATGTGAATGCGAACAGAGTGTTGTGCGCGCTCTTCGTTAGCAGCGCAATCTTTAGTCGGTCACTCTAGCTGGTTGATCGGTTTTGTTTCGCTCTTTTTTTTTAACGAGCATGCTAAGTAAAGTTATTTACCAAATGTTGCGTTGCATCGTTCGAGTGAATTCAATTGCAAATGCTTTTCCTTTTTCAAAGACGCGCAAGAAATAACCATCGAGGCGCTTTTCTTTTTAGAGTCGACCACCGGCGTAGCTAGTTTACTAGATGCATTTTTGTCTCTTTTGCTTTTCGGTTTGGGTTGGTTCAATTCGTTCTATGGCGCAGTTGCATGATGCTTTTACGAGCCATACCTTTTAATCTTATGATGCAGAGTGCACAATTTAGCAATTTATTATGCATTGATAATTACAGAAAGCCTAAAAGAAATTTCGTTCAGTTCGATTTGCTCAGCGAGAGGATCATGTTTCTTGAGAGGAAATTGGTTTTTAAGATGGAGGATGTTTCCTTTACTTGCTTTGTTGTCCTATGTCTGATGGTATGCTTCGCTTCGTCATTTGTGGCATTGGGACGAGAATTTAACGGATCTATTTTTGCCGTTGAGCGCTGAAGAATTTCCCATCATTGATGGGCAATGGTCTACATTGAGTTATGAAATTGTTCACTTCCTTCAACGTTGCAAATTGAATCGTCGAGCGGTGTGAGGTGATGGAATGAGCAGAAGTGTTCGGTGATGAGCACTTTTTAGCTAAAATTGTACAGATTTTGTTGGCGTTGCAGTGCATTCGCAAATAAGGATGAAGTATAGTCAGTCAGGAATGCCCAATAACTCTGCAAATAGCTATTTAACACTTTTAAAAATGGAGGGGGGGGGGGGGGGGGAATGTCAGAGGAACTGAAGCCATTCGCCAGTGACAAATAGTATGCGAATTTTATCGCATTCTCGTTTAATTGGCTTGGCAGCATGCATAAATCAATAAGGGACTAGTCATTTTATGGTGTGAGTGCTGAAAGATGGAAGAATGAAGAAATGTGTGCACAGTTTATTCATCTTCCAATGTTAGATCACTTGAATTGAAGTGGAATACGATATAGGATTTGATCAGATCGTTTATTGATTTATCGATTTATAGATTCGGCGTCAAATTTGATCCATAATGCCCACAAAATTTCATAGCATTAATCTCATTGATTCACAACTTGAAATTCCTGAATAAACAATCGGATGTAAAGACAATGGCCATCGCGGCATTGCCCCTTCGTGAGGGGAAACAGGGAGTAATATCGAGCTGCTCGTGGGTTATTAATCTGCAGAGAAGACCGTCGGATCAGCCTCCGACATAACGATCAGAATTAATTGCAGCCAACATTTCCGCATTGTATTTATAGATCCTTTCATTTAAGGACAAAATGCTGTGTACGGATGACATCTTATCATAACTGAAGCTATCGAAAATTTTCGGCTTATTTAACCCGAATTTTATGTGGCGTAATGATGGGAATATTTACGCTGCATCAGATTAATGGACGACAAATATTTGTCCACTTGAGGCAATTTTGTCAACATGACATCATAAATGCTTATTTGTCAAGGATTCACACTTCACGTCGCGACACCTCTCATATCGTTTCTACGATATAATCCACCAACAGAAGCATATTTCTCGCATATATAGCTGCTATAAATATTTGCTTTTTTTTCATATTATTATCTCTGTCGCCACAAAGCACATTCGAAATAATACGTGCTATCATGATACGTGCATATGATGAAAAGAATAAAAATGCGAACGTAGACTAAGGAAAAGGCACGCAAAACTATACGCAAGTAATGGTGGCATAAAGCAATCAAGTTTATGATTAATATAAGGCACTGTCGTTTGTATAAGACGCAGGTCATATAAGTAAAGGCTGTCCATATTCTCTCGCTTTGTGAATTATAACATACGTTGTGGTATAGTCATAAAGTTGTGCCTTAAGAATTGATTGCAGCACTTCAGTTAGCAGATTTTGTTTCAAATGTTTGTGGAGGCGTCGATAGGTGGCATTGCACATTTATCATTGAGTCGTTCATTTTGCACGTAATATATGCTTCGTCGGTCTTTTCTTTTGTACTTAAAGTGCACTCTAAAGTACACTCTAATGTTTCCCTGTTTGTTAGCGCTTTGAATTTCGTCTGTGAAAAAAGTCAGAGCATTGATGTTTTGAAAAAAAAAAAACGCTCGAAGTACTTTAAATACTAAGATACTCGAATTTATAAACGACTAAAATGCTTCACAAAAATAGAACTCTCGTTTGCAATAAATATGTTCATTCTTTTAGGAAATTATCGCATGCGAATTTCTTTGTCGCACGCGAACTTTATCTGCCGTTGACTTTTATATTTGAAATACAAACAACAAATTTTTGAAATTGCTATAGAATAAAGAAACGCATATTCCACTGTTTTTTCTCGACCAATTATTTGAATGAAATCACTCGCAATAAAGCCATTAATGCAGTGCCACAATACTTCGTCATCGCTTATACTGTTGATTAATTCATCTATTGTCTTGTTTGAATTTCCTATCAAATAGATTTTTATAGAGGTTCTTGCTCCGGAATCCAGGTTTTTGCTCCGGAATCTCAGAAATAGGATTTTGAAAAAACTTTGCGATTTTGCAGCATCACATTCGAAATCCCCATATGGTACCAATGGTCACTGCATGTGCTTTAATGACGTGACAACTTTGGGCTTATTAGATTCGAGAGTATAGAAGGACATTTATTTGCAACGAGCCTATTATAAATCTCAAAGGAGAAAGGAACTCATAGAGAGATAAAGGGGTTTGCAAGCGAGTGAATACAATAATTGCAATCAAAGAAATTGCAGCTGATAACCTTGTGATCCGTGATAATCGAATCTTATTTTGAAGGGTCCTATGAGGATGATTAATATTGTCACGGCCAAAATGACTTTTTGACAAATCACATTAGCAAAATAAAATGACAATGAAAACGGCAATCCAAATAACGAAAGCAAAATTTAAGATCGAATAGGCCATACTTCTCTTCCGTAAATCACTGAGGTGGTTTATATGCTTTGCTATGTCACATCTCTTCCATTGACGACACTCTCGGCTCTATTGTACGCCTTCCATTTCGAATTATTAAATGCGATACGTTATTTTTTATAATGCGCTACCTTTGTTCGCTTGATATTTCATATAGACGAATTTGCGTATAGCATGAGTAGAGCTCATTCCCATAGTATCAATAGATGTTATCAAGAAGCCTTTTGGAATGTAGTTAGCTGATGGATTGCTTTATGCATCTTTTGTGCAATTCGGCACATTTCCCTTTAAAATTCTTTTTTTTTGTCGACTTTTTCGATTATGTTTCAATATATCCAAAATTTTTCTTTCCGATTTACTAATAACACATCAAAACAAATTTAGAGAATGAATTGCATTTGTTTGAGTTTTCGTTTATTAATACGCTAATATATTTAAATAAATTTATAAGGTGTTATTAGCAAATCATGCATTGAAGAAGATGCATTCATTTACTGCAAAGCAAATAGACCGGAAATATAAAAGAAAATAAACTCGGAAAACTTATTCATTTTATGAAAGTTTGCATTTTTCCAAAATGCATACGGCTGCATCAATTACTCTTTCAACGCGTCATCCGAGTTGGAAGATTGACGTTTTCTAATTCCGTGGATTCATCCAGACAATCATCATCACAGTCGTCGATATCCGGACTTCATTGAAAAGTTCAATTTATCTGATGCTTTACATCAAGCTGATGTCACAAAATAGAGTTCATCTAAAAGTTTATTCACTAAAGTTTTAAAACTCAACAGGGAAACGAATCGTTCGTCACATTATTTGCTATCACTATACATTGGATTCGTCACACACAATAAACACTATCAGCACTTCCTCAACAATTATAAATTAATGAATAATAATAGCAATAATAATAATAATAATAATAATAATAATAATAATAATAATAATAATAATAATAATAGTAATAATAATAATAATAATAATAATAAACATATTTTAAACGATGAAGATTACATGAAAGAGAAAATGGCTTCAATTCTCTGTAAAATTAACTGTTTCATTTTGGCTTTGGACACTTGCAGCCTCTTAGCAAAGTCGATAAGATCAGTTTGAAGGTTGGCATAGAAGATGGATCATGACATAAAAATTGTGACTTTATGTTTAGTGATTTACATGTTGAAACTATTAAATAGATTGGTTGCTATATACACGTATATCGTACACACAGACAGGAAGTCGCTATAATCCGCTTTGCAAATGCAAATCCACGGAAATGCATTCTAAAGATTGGAATATCTCGTAAATTATTCAACAGAACAGTTATGGGGAAGTCGATGTCGTTGATGTTTCCAACTTCTCTCAGTTTATTGAATTACGGCAAAAACGCAATTGATGTCGTTCGAATTAAATTATAAAGTGCTTTTATTTGATAAAATATCAAGCAAATCTGGAAATTGAAGTAATTCACTTAAAGCCAATTATCGGTAGGTTGGGTAGGGGAAGGAAGAGGGTGGGAGGAGGAAAATGGGGTATCAGTTTAACAGCAGGGATTCTTTTTTCTTGCTAAACATTTGTCTTAAACTTCGCAATAATCGTGCCTCCATTAAGCGATTTGTGCATTCCTTTTTCCTCTCTACTCCACCTTTATTCAATCGCCACTTCATTTTTACTCTCCAGGTTTTAAGTTTTTAAGGTCCTCCTACTTCATAAAATATTTGCAATATTATTTTTCGAGAAAATTAGAACGTTCATGAGATCATCTTCTATGCAAAATATCATTCTCACATTAGAATATAGCAGCGAATCGAATTTGTTCTCGCAAATAAATATGACATTTTTCATTGTTATAAATATTAATTCCAATAGTTCTTCGGAACTCTATTAGGTCCAATTACTTTTACACTTCCATTTCAGTTGTTATAAAGAATTGCCAAAAATTGTGATGAGAAAGAAGTAATATATAAGCGTGATGCAAAACATTATGCTTCTCTTCTTAGCATATTTGTTCATCGATATTTTCCACGATTTATTCCACATTCATTCGTCGAAGTATCAAAATTCTCTCCATGCCCTAAGCAACAATAATATATCCAATGTGGAATCAAAGGATGCAATTTGTTTTGCGATTGTATTTGTAATTGTAATGTAACTGTAATCATTGGAAATGCTCTTAATAGACTCTCAATTGGTGATTCCTAAGCGATTTCATAGTTGCTATGCAATACTGGGCTTGCCATAGATCCTCCCCATTCACTTCAATTATTACAATTAATATTTCAATCATAATAATAAATAAATACAATCTTTTCATTATTTTATACTCAAAATATTTTGGTCTCAGAAACAAACAACAAAACATCACAATATTCATTACCTATATCTATTTCCTTAGATGGCTATTCTCCGCATGTCTACACCTAGAGATGCATCAGAATTTCGATTGTGCATCTAAAAGCTCAATATTTTCGGTAGTTTCCGGAATCCCATCTCCTGAAATTTTTGATGGATATCGATAGAGGAACCGCGAATTATTGATGTGAAAGTGCACTGAAAAGCACCATAATGCCACTTTAGTATTACCGTTATTTCTGTGATGCCTCAAAATTGTCTCATTAATGGGGGTCGGAAGTTTCTTCTCTATTTGAAAAGATCAAACTCTCTTGGCTCATATTCATTCGAAATCCTATCCATAGCCGTTGGGAAGCCATATATATGTCAGTAGTGAAGAGAAGATGCTTCAGTATCCTTGATAGCTTTCGTTAGCGATCGCCGTTGGCACATTCTCGAAACCACCACTATATGATGCAATATTCTGATAAGCTGCATCTCTTGTGTTGGCTCCTGAACCGATATGCTGACCTAAATTTCGGCTATTATTAAAAAGTTATCGCAACATCTGCTTATCTGCTTGTTTATTAGTTGCAACTCAGCGGTGACTGAAATAGGACTCTGAAATTTGGTGGATTTAGTGCGTAACAGCGGAAAGATCCTCCATATGATGTCTCGTCAATAGTGTCAGACACTGAAAGGTACGAAAAATTTTTGAGCACTTTATGCCAATCGGCTTTTCACTGCATTTTCGCTACGATAAAAAAGAAACTCTCTGACTTTAGCAGGCGAGTCCTACAAGCGATTAGTTTTGCTCTGTAGCCCGGTGAAAAAAAAACTCGAGTTATTTGAGATATTAAGGCGTTATTTAGCATATTTAATATTCATTGCTAGGGTGTCGGTGGGCGGTTGCTGAGCGGTCGTGTTTCCTGCCGCTCAGCTCGACGTGGTGGAAGGGTCACGAAAGGACCGTCAGCTATGACGGTCGCCTGCGAATATGCAGAAGAAGCAGGCGTGAACAGACCGACGGCGAAATTCATCAGGGTGTGACTGGGGTTGGCGGTGGCGCGCCAACACTTAAAAAATGGTCACATTACCCAATGACGGTTTCGCATCACGGCGAGTACGATCCGCCGAAAAAGATCGCAGCCCCTGCTGCCTTGCAGGTACTTCGTGGAAGAAGAAAGGCTAGGAGAAGGAAACTCCGAATAACCGAAACCTACGTCGCCAGCAGGCCGGCCACCAGGCGATGTACTACTGGCCACGGCAATATGGAAAGCAAGAACGCGGCAGACTGCCAACAAGATGGGGTTTCGACTTCTACATGGCACTGCTAGGACGCGGCGGGTTCAGGATCGAGAAAGATGGAAAAATTGCCAGCTGCATCGATGGAGACAATGACGAAGTCGATGAAATCACAGCTGTTCAATGTGATTCAATGTGAATATTCATTGCTAAATTATGGTTGATCATATGGGGAGTATAAAAGGAGCATATAGTGACACCCGATTAGTTTGACTTGTGATATCATCGTTTTGATGGAAGTGATGCCAACAGCGACTATGCTACAATATTTTATGCACTTTTGCAAATTTTCGCAGAGATGATGCCGTGTTTACGTTTGTGATGAATACCCATCTACCGAAAGATAGTTTGAACTTGTGACACAAACACCTGCAATCGGTCACATCAGCGCTGAATGACTATCAGCACCTTTTCATTCTGACTTCTCTTGCCTGTGAAAGAAAGGCTCAGCTCATATGCAAATTAAAATGCTGCTGTTAAAGTCCAATTTTCACCTCGTAAATCCGTAGAGTGCTTTGATCATCGCCAGATTTTCAGTTCGAAGAATAGCACGGCAAGAATGACCTTTGTGAACAGTTGCGAATGTTGACCTCATCAACAAGGACATGTTATTTATTCTCATTTCAGTGTTATCAGACTGTCAGCGAACTCGGCTAGAGGCAGTTTTACAGCGTGCGGATACTGAAGACTGCATTATGAAATCAATAAGGGTTGCTCATCGGCAATACGGCAGTGTGAAGAAATTTTCGAAATAGATTTGTGATCTTCTAACGGTGACATTTCTGACATATTCGGCTTTGAAATCTCGTATTTATGAAGTTTGGGGACAATATTAGAATCAGAAAGGATGAGTGTTCTCTTGTGAAGAACCAATTTGGGCACTCTCGAGATAATTGTTCAGTTTGTTGAGTGCGAACCAACGATTGGTATTTCTTGAGCGAGCAGGATTCGTGCAGTGGGTCGATTTTGTAGGAAAACTTAAGTTCAGCATTGTTTTGTTTGGCCGGCTAGATTGCTATCACTCTGTATCATCCCTCCCTCATATCACACTACCCTAGCTATTAATAAAAGTGAAGGGCCAAGTGATGGCGGAAAGCACACATCATGGTCCGCCTAGCCAGCGGATGATGTGCCTTCCATAGGCTGTATGAAGAATCGTGCGAAATGTCGTCGTGGAACAGTCCAATGAAGCAAGGAGAGCAGCTGATCATCGACGTCTAAGCTATCTGCGGTCAGGAAAGTTAAGGAAGATGAGTTTTATACACAGAAGGAACACTTATGTTCCTAAAAGTTGCCTCATTTATGGCAATGCTATCAATTAAACGCATCACTGCTTAGAAACGAACCATTGCGTAATTGATCGATGCTTGGAAGTGGTTCAACTTGAACTGGCTGGTTCCCTGCTGTACCATAGCCTCCAGCTCTTGCTGCAAATAAAATCCGCTTACTTAGCTTCAAAATGCAAATGATACGCATAAATTATCGTAAAATAGAAAGTTTTTCACAATCATCTGACGAAATTAGTGCCTCACAATTAACTGCTTCGAGTAATTGGGAAAGGTAATTGGTCAATGAGAGCAAAGAATGTGGTTATCTAAAAATTGCATAGGGAATAAATGAGATAACATTTAAATAAACGCACATTGCTTTGGCGTGAATGTGTTGGTAGTCCATGGTTCTTCCTCCTCTTTTGGTTCAGCCCATTCCTGTAGTTCACCGGATGCGAATACCGCGTAGAATGTAACACCGGTGAAATGGATAAGACTGGCAAGAAGAAACACTTTTTCCCAACCATGTGCACCTCGCGCGGTGAACTTTTCGGTAACGAACGGACAAGTAAGTCCGGCCAACGTTCCGATTCCGTTCGAGAAGCCCATGAGAATGGCGGCATAACGTGGCGCAATATCCAGGTGGTTTACATTGAAACCTAGAGGCAAACCAATGCTTAAGCGGAAGTCAAAATTTCCTCGAGAACATTTCTTTGTAAACTTTATCGACATTACATGTGTATTTATAGAATTTAGTGCTTAGGTGACACTGCGAATGAGATACTCTACGAAATTGCTCCTGACTCCAATTGCAACAATAGCAGACATGCAGACATATACGCAGACAAACAACTACCAAAGTCTTCAGGATACAAGTGAAGATCACTGAGTAATTTTTGTTTCAGTTTTTAAGACAAGGAAGACATCAACCTGATATAGCGAATCCACTGCAACCGACCGCGAGTATCAATCCGATAACGGCTGTTCTCTCGCTGTTCGCATATGCAACAATCAACATGAAGAACGCCTCGCCACCGAAGCCTTTAAAAATTGACATCCGATTGCACTGGACATAACACATGTCATTATTAGCTTTTATGCCTTACAATTGTAATCTGTGAGCATCTGATACTTTGGGTGTTCACTATTCTCCCCTTCCTCCTCNNCCCCCCCCCCTCCGCCCTCCCTTCTCGCCCTTCAAAAACTTTTTTCACATTCCATTTCTCTAGGTTGTTCAATCGCTTGTCATTTTGATCATTTTTTCTTCAATAAAGAATACCACTAATAGCGTTTAAAAACATTAGCGTCGCCTAAAGTAAAATGCTCAATCATATCTTGAATTTCTCTATGCAATTATATTTTTTAAAGGGAAAAAAGTTCGGAATTGAATCGCCCCCCTATCCCCTCCGCTGCCCATCGTAATCCTTCCTCCTCGAAGAATTACCACACTTGCACATTTGCATTCCTATTTTTTCATATATAGATAACTAAGCAGTGGCCTCTGATGATATAAGCAACTGATCAAATATTGACTACTATGCTATAAATAGAAAGNCGTAATCCTTCCTCCTCGAAGAATTACCACACTTGCACATTTGCATTCCTATTTTTTCATATATAGATAACTAAGCAGTGGCCTCTGATGATATAAGCAACTGATCAAATATTGACTACTATGCTATAAATAGAAAGCGGAAATGAGAAATAACCATCAGGAAAGGTTTTCATAGCAAATTTTCGCAATTCGATACCAAATCGCTTTCCCGAATGGGCTTTTCTTTATGCGGAATTCGTAATTTATTTTGGAATTTGCAAAAAGTTCCCAAAAGAATAAAATGGGAAAGAACAACTTGAAGTTCACTATTGCATTTTAACTTGTTGTCTTGCTCTTCCGAAGTTGAGAAAAAATGGAAGAAAGATGCGAAGACGAACCGGAAGAAAGTAATGAAGAGAGCAAATCGTTCACAAAAAGACAATCATCGTGATCACACAACGGAGAATGTTGGATTTAACAGATGAAAGCAATGGCAGTTGGCAAATCGAATACTTTTTACGCCTTTTTCCATATCATTCATAGAAATGAAAATCATTGCTGCAGCAATTTTCGCTCAGTTTTGCAAGTTTTAGAAGTTTGTGGTGTCAACTTGCTTGGTTTAGCCCACTAACACCGTCAACTGAACTGCTCCTTACCTCCGCAATTGAAAAGTTTCCTGACCATTGTTGTTGAAAGGATTTTATGCGAGCGCAGATAATCGGCCATTTGGCCACCAGCTAACACGACAATTCCCATAACAGCGTGTGGTAATGCAGCTAAGAAACCGCTCTGAAACCAATAACCAAATCCTTCAGAGCTTATTCCAGAATATCCGCTGATCTCTTGACATGTTCATTGTATATTATGCTCCTGCAGCGATATAAATATGACCGATTAATTCTATAGACAATCGTTGGATGTCGCTCGATCAAACAGTGACTCGTATTCGCCTTCGAAAGCTTTTAGCTTATTAATTTTCGAACGAAAACTTCAGTTAAAATAATCGAAGTGTGGAAAATATGCTCGCATTTGTTGAATGTATAGTCGAAAAAAATCAAAATATCACTCCTTCCCCCCCCCCCCCTTCCTCCCATTCCCTTACTTCCTCTTCGAAGCCAATAAAAGACAGCTTAAAAACGACACAAATACCAGAAATGAAAATTGTCACCGCCGAAATGAATGAAATAGATGAATAAATAATCGAACGGGAATATTAGGATGTTTCCTTCACTAACATCGTTGATCCTCATGCCGAGTGCCTCTCTCATATAAGTTAGTTGATTCTGAAGTAGCAGATAGAAAGTCCAACTGCGTGCAAAATTTGCGACGATGATCGCATAAACTGGCTTCGATGTCATAATTGCTCTCCATGGAATCGAAGACAACTAAATCGAAGGGCACTGATTTGAGTGGAAAAAAGGCAACCAAACTTGTTATGGCATGAGGCTATGTCGTGATTAGAACAACATCGATCACAAATGGAAAGGAATATGGAGTATGATAAAAAACTACTCTATCTTCCTTCATCTAAGATAAAGGATCCTGATGTTCTTTTGAATGGACCATGGTACTTTATCCTTTTCTATAGTCTATAACGCGTTTTATTTTCACTTCCTTGCAGGTCCTTAAAAGGTTTCAGGTCAGATCTCAAACCAAACCTAAGGTGATGAAGATTCATCAAAATTGCCTTAATTCAACTTCAAATCATACTATCGTAAGCATTTTTCTTAGGAAACTGTTAATTTTTTAGATGCTCCATAATGAGTCAAAGGAATTCCAAATGTATTCATTACGAGTGATGCATGATGCATTAAGTATATTAAAGGACAGTCATATTCCCCTCATCTCACCACCTTCACCATTTTATTGACCCTTACACTCTACCTCCAACTGTACTAGTAGGGCAAACTCATATTACAGAAGGCGAAGAGCAAAGAAGAACTCATATTCTCTACCTTTCTGTCTCACAATTGTAACTCATATAAAAGGCCTTTGAAATATTGCAATATTTTCACCGTTATTTAAGATAAACGCATGCCAATTTTACATCTAAGAAAGTCGATCGTAATATGAAGCATTCTTTATAAATACAAATGAAAAGAAGAAGTAAGTTTTGTTGTATGCCTTTAGAAGAAGATAGTATAAACGTGAAGGCGGAAAATTAGGAAACAAAGAATATTTACTGTTGGATGAGTCATAGATACGTGGCCGATTTTCTCCTCAATATAGCGCTTTTCTTCTTTCGAAATAGTCGGATGAAATGCTGGAGCTTCGAATGTCAAAGAGAACCAAAATATCGACCAAATAACACCAGCAATTCCTGCAAGGAGATGGATTCGTTTTTTTTGGGAATATTTATGGAAAATTGATAATCGAATTGAATGAAGAACATTGAAAGGTAGAGAAAAATGGAGAAAAACATTGAGGATGGATAAAATACTTTACCAGAATAATTTTATGACAGTGATCTTCAGTGATAATAGTTATTTTTTACTTTTTAAACATTTTCCATTTAAAGGCTTCTAAAGATGAAGCATCTCTTTAGAGGCATCAATATTCCTTCAAAGTCCAATAGTCATACTTAAATCAAAAGTACAAAAAAACCCGCCAGAGTAATAGAAATAAGCAGGAAATATTTGGAGGCATACCATAAACGTAGAAAGGCATCGACCAATTGATATAGCTAACAAGCCATGCAGATGCAGGAAGACCAATCACTGCACCCGCATATGAGCCGGTAAAAGCCGTAGTGGCTAACTTGGAGCGTTCGAGTGGTGGTGCCCAATACCTCCATACGCCATGCATTGCCGGATAAGAAACACCCTACAATATCGACCTAATTCATTTACCTCGAAGTGGTTCAAAGCAAATCGCATACGCTAAGAGCGATGTATGTATCGTTAAAGGACCTAAAATTTTCTTACGTCTGACAGCAAGAGAAAGTAGCTGGAGCTGTGCTTGTCCTCGAATGGCTAGCAAATACCGGTGTTCGTGACCAGTCCCAGCCAAAAAGACCTAGGAAGAGGTCCTAGGAAATAGTGAAAATAGGAAGAGGTGAGGTAGATGCATAAATGTGTTGAACGAATTAGTGGAATAGGCATTGGGACTGCATCAGAGGGGACAATTGCATGTGACCAAGACCTTTGTTTGTGAAATCATTGCTGCGTATCAAATATATCAAAAAGCCGGAAAAATCCGATGCCGAAAGGGTAAAAAAAATTCATTTTTGGCATCTCAACCAAAAACTACTTTCTCACTTATCGACGGCAATGGCAACATCCACATACAAGGGCCAATTCGGTTGATCGTTTGAATCTGCAAATCTCACTGCTCTGAGGTTCCCATAGGTATAGGATTTTCACNCTAAGGTTCCCATAGGGATAGGATTTTCACATACGACATTGTTTAACGCTCCACCTACTCTAATCTTCGGCGATACATCAGAAAATGAAGCAGCTCAAAAAACTCATTCCTGATATCCAATGCAATACTGTTCGATTAATTTTAGAGGAGGGGAGTGGTGGAGAGGGAAGGGGGGGGGGAGGAGGTAGGGTGGGGACATTGCATTAATTAAATAAGTTAAATCAAATGAAGCATTGCATCATTAAAATTGCAACCATTGTCATTATAACAAATTATATATTCAAATAAAAGTTGAATCGATACAATGCCCTTCTCAGATAGAAATCTATTTTGTGCAATCTCATTGCAATATTTTGTCTATTTTGCAATCAGCACTGAATCGAACAGTATTATGGAATATATTTATTTGCATATTACTTATAAGAGACGCTAATTTAAATAGCATTAAGCAATGAAAGTTATGACGACGAATCACACCTGTACGAGACCTTGCATAATTTGAATAACTGCAACGAGAGTATCAGATTTCGTACGGAATGCAAACGGAAGAAGAATATTGAAGAAAGAGGCAAGTCCAATTGCCAAACCGAACAATCTGAATTAGGAGATCGATTAACACCTCGAATACCTCTCATTTATGGCCCACTTCAACCTTGTATCAAATTGTCGTATAAATTTCAGTATGATGGATGTAACGGTGTCATTTACGAATAGATAGTTTTTAATAATATCAGCTAAGTAATGCTGTTTTTTTCGCTTCATAATTAATTAAACGGATCTGAGGCATCTGTAGATCCAGAGATATGAGAACTTACAGGTTTGTAATATTTACGGATCCGGAATATTAACAAACTTTGAAAAATAGACGACTTGATAGCGATGACGGAGTTGGATACTAAATATTTTGACGCAAAATTTGACATCAGCGTGTTTTCATTGTGAAATGCTCAGATATTTACAGATTTGGAAAGCTAACACCTTCGAATATTAGCTGACAAGAAAGCTTGCCAATTTCACGATATTATTGGGCTTTTGAGTGAAAGGGATCAAAGCGCTGAAGGATTTCAAATTGACAGATTTAGCGATTAAGGAACTGAGACGTCAACAGATTTCGATGACAAACAAATCTGGATACTAAAGGATTATGAGCTTAGTGGCTTTGGATAACCGGAAGCTCAGCCTTCTCTGAGCACGAAGGTATCGAATTTAGGGTCGACTTATGGGAGGGTTGAGGTAATTTCTGCGAGCAATCTCATTATCAGAATAATAGATGCCTACACTGTCGTTTCATTTGAGAACATGAGATCTTTAGGCACAAAGATTCGGGAGCGGCGTTTCTGAGGGTAAAAATTTTTTTCCACTTGATGCATCTAGTGGAATTGTATGCTCAAAGTGGTTTCTGGATCTGACGCCCATTGAAAGAGCTACGGAACTTTACTTACTCAATCAAAGCAAGAGCAAAGAGATTATCAGTTCCAATAAGCAAATGAGTCAAACTCAAGCTGAGAACGGAAGGCAAATTACAAGTCCTTCAATATTTTCGAATCCTCCTCCACATTTCATCGCCAAAGACTCACGAGGACATTTCTAGGCGGATTTAAGAAGGAGCTGTCAACTCATCCTACAGCTCCTTATTCCCAATACACCTCCCTCCCTCCTCCCTCCCTCCAATCCGCCGCTAAAGGACTATAGCGCTTCCAAAAACAATAGGTTTTCCTCGCATTGCAATGATTTAACTCAATGCTAGTGTTTTATGAAACAAAGATTGCAGTGTTACTTGTCCTGATTCAAGTAGCTAGATGTGTACATCCAAAATACTGTAACATTACGAAACGTTATTGAAAGTGACTCATAATCCGCAATCGCTTTTTGGGACTCACTTTCTGAGACGCGAAATAGGACTCACTTATTAGGTGCGAATTTTGCAGCTAAAAATCCAGCAGGGATTTGAGTGACGAGATATCCGTAAAAAAAGGAGCTTTCCATGACGCCCAATTCCGTCCTTGTCCAGTTAAACTCTCTAACCTGCAAAAAAACGACAGTACACACGGTTGCGCAATAGTATGAACGAAAACATTGATCGAAATTCGGCCGGTCATTTGCTGCTATGCTTCTCGACAGTAAATTAACCTCTGAATTTGCCTGCTGTCGTTATTTAGAACGTCGGACCACCCGAAGTGTACCGTGACGTCATTACCGTTTGTTCGGAAGCAGTATTTTAGTTCTCGCGATTCTGGATTTGTCATATCTCTCAAAGAACTCCAAATTTGAAGNCCAATTAGTTTCAAAGATTATATTTATATATCACTGTTAAAACTGAGACAAGATGAAATTCTCTGTGATGAACACATTGAATTTTTGAAGTGCCGTGATCGGTCGGCCGAATAGATCCTTGACAACAACAACTAAAAACGAATGATTGACAATATAGAACCTTGCAAAGTACGAGTAAAACAAACGCTCTTCGATTCGTCACTACAACTTCTTTAACCACTCAACTGCGTATTTCCAAAAATTCGATGGATTTATTCTCGTGCGTTTCATAATTTTGCTCAGAAACGCCACAAATAAAGCAAAGAGTCAATTCATGGATTTTAATGCGATTCTAGTTGGCGGAAAATAGAATATGCGGAAGCGGATTTAAGGGCGGTATAGATAGTACCAAGGTAGGTGGGGAGAGGGGGGGGGGCTTGGGGGTTGTAATTTGTGTTTACTGATTTGATAGCGAAAGTCCCACTAGTCCATAATAATGAAAGCGCCAATTCATGCTAAACGTTCTGGAATTTGTAAAAAATCTTTTCATGCTGGTGATGGTGGAGGGACCTAACCCTTTGTGGAAAAACTAAAACAGCAACGGCTGCTACAATCAGCTATTTCTATCTTTTACTTCGGATATTCACCTATGTCACCCACTTCTAAACGGGCCGTTGATGTTGTGAGCACCAAATGTTAATTAAGCATCAGAATAGCATCCACGACGAATTTAACGCTCAATGAAGGCTTCCGCTGGCT
>JAARMF010004254.1:5001-16022 GCA_022844705.1 Toxascaris leonina
TATATGTATATTGCAAATGCACGCTACAGAAGAAAAAATTTCTGGGAAAACACACCAAAAGTTGAATAAGGGGGCAAATATTTATGGGACCTTATACAACCCCTTCCTTCTTCCCCCCCTCCCTCTCTCCCCTTCTCTTTTCCTAGCAGCGTGATATTAAACTTTGGTGCTCGCTGGCAAAACAGCGCCAATGATATCAGCAAAGCGCAACAATTGTAGCATAAACAGCGCAAGACGATGATTATTTAGTTTACGGCGATGATGACGACACGAATTGTTGCGCGAAGAATAGTGCAAACAATATTTCGTAGCAATGATTGAGCACGCGCATAAGCTTATGATTGGCTATACGACAACTATGTTTGCTAGTTCCACTCTTAAGTTGAGAGCTAATTGCTGAGGATATTTGAACAATTTGAATATATAAGCATCATATAATATCTTTACATTAATAAGGTTAACAGTATTTGAATAGTGCGGGATCAAAGCTATAGCAAAGGCCTTATGAGTATATTTG
The DNA here is from genome assembly GCA_022844705.1 of Toxascaris leonina. Taxonomy (NCBI): domain Eukaryota; kingdom Metazoa; phylum Nematoda; class Chromadorea; order Rhabditida; family Ascarididae; genus Toxascaris; species Toxascaris leonina. The sequence continues at coordinate 5,519 of JAARMF010004254.1, forward strand.
CGTTCAACGGTAACACGATATGAAAGCTGAGTGAGCAGCAATACGGAGGCTTAAATTTCGTTCCTTAAAAAAAGCATTCCAGTGCATTCGAATATATTTGAAAACAGGCATGAAATTAATGCGCTTTTGGTTCGAAGAGACATCGGAAAGCAAAGGCTTTTGTTCCCTTACGTCTTTCCTTGCAAATTTTTCGCTCTTGTTTCATTGCCAATTTCTGGCCTTCTTTGCTATTTCTTGTTTTTTGTCGTTTCTTGTCTTGTCTCCTATATAAACTGTTTTTGCTGAAAACTGCTGCTTCGTCAGCTTGTTTGCTAATATGATTCAGTGAGGAGCATTGTGCTGTTTTTTTTATTTGTTTGTATGAAAGTCTATACCATGACAAATCATGCACTGCTACCTATTTGCTATGAATTTCCTCCCACAAATGAAGGAGTAATCGTAGATAAGACAGGAATGATCGTGCAAGAAGAACGAATGATGATCCACTTGCATCTACATTAAGAACAACTACTTAGAGAATAAATAACGCGACTATGGATTCGTACTCCACTTCAATCGAAAGTAAATAACTAAGCAAGCGGTCATTGTAGGGATATCCAACTCTTAAAATTATGCTGAGAGGATCGACCGTGAGAGAGAAACTATACACTCTAATTGGATGCATTAGTAATATTCACCTAGTATGGCAATGACACTTTTCATCACTTTGTTGTATGGACAATACCATCCTTAAAGAGGACATGATCGGATTGGTCATTAAGCCGATACCTGATGTAGCATTCCAATAAGTTCTACAGGTTTTTTGTACATATATTGAAGCTTTTCATCACGCTTCGCTCGAGTAATGTGCTCTTATATCAGCATTATTACCGATTCGAAGGCTATTTGCAGATGCATTTGGAAGTAGTTTCGTAGAGTGACCACTATGAGTGGCTTTCTAGAGTGACCACTTGTAAGTAGTTTCGTAGAGTGACCACTATGAATGGCTAACCTTGATTAAGAAAAGAAACCAGCGTGCATTTCAACAACAAATAGTAAACCTTTAAAAAACTATAATAAATTAGTAAGTGTGCAATCTGAATTCATATTATTCTTTGTTCTAACTGAGGGAATTGTTTCGATTAGTGAAAGATGAACCAATTTCAGTTCATTTAAAACGCATACTTCTAAGCAAAATTCATTCGCATCCGCCTTGCGGAATCTGATAGGCGGCAGCGCTCAGCAATGTTCCCTCGTTAAAGACAGTTCTGATCTTTGATGTTAGGACGTAGCGACGTGCCGAACGGAGCTTTAATCAGTGGCATGAAAGTGCAATATATTGCCAATGGATGAGACATTGCGTGAACTTTGACCCCGAAGAGATTTGGATACGAGCAAGAGAATGATGATTTAAAGCATATGTAAAGCCCTCAAAATATACAAATTAATTAGAGTGTACATGCATTAAAAGTGAGCAGCGCTTCTCTAAAAAAATGATGTTGGTGTGTTTTGAAAGGAGCCAGAAGACCGACCGGTTAAATAAACCCACCGAAAAATTCGATTTTAACTTGTATGCCACGTAGACAAGTTTCATTTGCAAAATTTATTGGCACTTTTAGGAACAATTATTCAGAAATATCGGCGCCGGAAATAATATTTTTGAACAAAACTTTGATAATCGTATTAACTATGGCAACGAATTTTTTTTTTTGCTGTAGTTTTTGTCGCTCGCTTATCGAATATTATGAAAGAAATAGATCAAGAGGTAGAGAAATAGATGAACAGGTAGAGAAATAGATGAACAGGTACAGAGGTACAGAGTCAGGTGGGCATAAATTCGTACGAAGTGGGAAAATAGCCCATGGAGAGATAAACGAATGAGTGGAAAAGTGAGAAAGAATAACGATTGAAAAAAGAGAGATTGTCAAACTCGTGAATCTATGTAAATACACTAAGAATGACATCACAGATTCGAAACTTTTGCAGAGGGAGCTTGCAAAAGCGCTCCAAAAAAAAAATTTCGTTTCCGACAGCGATTGAGCTAACAGCCTCTTTTGCTAGATTTTTGCAGTGCTAGTTTTTGGAATGAATAAGCCCTTTGATACTCATGAAGTAGTTATTATTCGTCCTATGTTGCCGAAAATATCGAAAATAAAAACGTTAGACATAGAGGAGAACTGAATTGAGCTAACTAGCTAGTGAACTTTGACCTCTTGACTTCAAAATCGTCAGTTCTACTCAAAGAAAAGCACCAAAAAAAAATCGTCACATTACTCGAGTTCGAAAGAATGAAACAATTTGAAGTTTTGAAGCAATACCAAGTGGTTTAGACGTGGCAACAAAAAACTAAAGAATTTAATGTGGGCGTTGGCTGAAATAACAAGAATTACTTTCTAGCTTAATTTTACCTCACAAAAAAAATATTGTACATAAGAAGAATTTCATGATGAGCTCATAATTAATGCTATTCGATCAAGTGCCGATCACACGAGCTAAATTGAAATCAACGAATAATTCGCCGCATATTTCCATCCTCTTCATTTCTATCTCACCGTTGGTTCATTCATATACCCTATTATTCATTTTTCACTCAATTCCACTAGTAAATCCGACGAATTTATTCTAAATACGGCAATAATTGAACTCGATATCATTTCACCTCTAATCTTTAATTGTATGAATTCTTAGAATTTACGGCTAAATTTCGATTCACGTCGGTAGCTCAGCGGTAGAGTCTTCGCATGCTAAGCGAAGAGACCCGGGTTCAACTCCCGACTGATTTCCCAATGGATCGCCAGAGCGCTGTCCACGAGGCGTTCCGAAAAATCTGGCGACAACAGCCATGTGTAGGGGTGGTCGTCAGCTAAACCGATGAGGAGATCGATGAAACTACAGTTGCCTTTATATCTTTGCATCTTTATAATCGTTATCGAGAAAGTTTGTTTTAGAAGCGAAAGCACCCGCTTTAATTATGGTTTTTTCCGTTTGTGCGATCGTAAAAATAGTGTGACCTAAAAACCACCTAAAATTACCTAAAATCACCTAAATTGCGACCTGAAATTTGAATGATTATTGGAAATACACACTGGCATTTACAATAATGGCAAACTAATTAAAATGAAGCTTTCACTCATAATAAATTTCCGCCTTTATTGTATGCGAAGAGAGATTTGATATCGAATCATTGATTAGCCATTCAAATCTTTTCATAAAGCCTTTGAGATTTTTTTTGCAGCCTTTTTAGCAATTCATCAAGCCTCTTTCCATTGATGTACTTCAGGAAATACTTTAGTAACTTTAGGAAAAAACTATTAATTCAAGAAATTTCGAGTGCCTAATATTCACTTTGCAGCGTGATGTGATAGCAATATCATCTAAAGGTTCTAAAAGGTCCAGTGGCCTTATGAAGCATACGTTTCGACATATCTGAAGTCCTGACGCTCTTATTGTTGCGTCGCTAGCCGAGCGAGAATCGCAGATGAGAAGCGATTATGGCCTTTGTATTATTCTCTCCATATATTCACTTTATAGTATCACTACTTCGTAGTATCAAGGGATACACGTTAGGTGTATTTGTTGATAGTTGATGCTGTGTAGCGAATTCGATTACAAATACCGAGGAATTAAAAGTCGATCCACGGCGATTCACTCCAAACAATCCCTAAGGAAATGGGCGAAAGAAAACAATCATGATACTAATTACGGAAGTAATAAATCGCCAACATTTCATATTTGAACACCTTTACTCTCATCGACTTCGTTTATTGATATTGAGAGTCAAATTGATGAAATAGTTGAGGGGGAGCACACGAAATAAACGATGTGGGTGTATTATTAATAGAGAAAACTGCGCAAAATATTTCACAGGTTTGAATAATTGTAAAACTAGTCCATAGTTTTTTGAAACCAAGGTAGGCGATTTGGTACCTTGTTGTAATATCACCTCGGTATCACAATAGTGCAAAATATCATCACAATGGAATTGTCTAAATCACTCACTCTTCAATCAGAGAAATGATGGCAATCCACCTAAAGTTCCGTCATTATTCCCCCTTCTTGAAATACCTAAAGGTACTCCTGAGGCCGATCTTGAAAATAGGTATGTTTGATGCTTTAGGAAACAGCACTATTGCTTTAGTTGCCTTTGAATGTTTAGTGGTAGTCTCTGCGGGCAGAAGTAATCACTTTCGGATTGAAAATAGTTGATCATACTCATTGCATCATTTGCATTTATGCTTATGAGATGCCTGCTCTACGGTGTTTTTCTTTTTCTCGAAAAAAATGGAAGGAAGTATGGAGAAAGGATGAAGGGTGCTTGAAGCAAATTCACATGGACACATCAAAGCGGCTATATAGCATCATGCGCATTGACCAACAATTGTGAATGTCATCAATCATCACTTATGTACAAACGTACCGGATGCATCGTCAAGCCGAATTGAAAATTTGTAGAGGAAAAAAATGCTTTACGTCAAGCATAACAACTTCCGCCCTACTATAAAAGTATTGATAGGAGGCATAGGCCACCAGCCGAATCTCAACTCTCTTAGATTCCAAGCTTATTATGATTGCGCCATTGATACTGCAATGAGACAGCACAATAATGTTTTTGGTAGATGCCATATTCGCTGAAGTGATTTCATCGAGCAAATTCTCTAAACAAAATTAACAGAGATTTTATAGGTCTGATTCGACTGTTAAGTTGTTAAAAAGCAACCTGACTATCACCTATGAATCTTTTGTTTCCGCTAATAAATATCATCACATATGGTAAAGAATAGAAAATCCGCATTCTCTGCCTCTCGTATTCGCGCTCTCAACGAAGTCGATAGAGTTGGGCAACCTACAAGTGCCTATAATTGTACGACATATGTCGTATAAACCAGATGATACAAAGATGCAAATATTCGAAGACAGCTGCAGTTTCATCGATTCCCGTATCGATGCGGCCGACATCCACACAGGCTGCTGTGACCAGATTTTTGGAACGCCTGGTGATCAGCCTTCCGGCGATCCGCTGGGAGATCAGCCGGGAACCGAACCCGGGTCTCATGGCTCTACCACTGTGCTATCGACCCCTCCAAACTGTATGATATTATCAATAATTACATCAGCATTATCATCCGGTACGGATTGTGAATCAGCACTGCAAGAATGCTTGCTCCGCAAATTATTCCGTTCTAAAAATCCATTAAAATTCATTGAAACTAATCTCGGAAAATTGCCCCAAGAAAGAGTTATTAGCTTCACAAAGCTGAAGCTAATAACTCTTTCAGAGATATCAGCATCGGTGATAACATCAATCAACTCTTAACGACGAATATAAGTCTCTTCAGACGAATATTTCCGTGTGATTTAAGTTGTCGAGTATTTTTGCTAACTAACTCGATTTTGCTCCAATGAATTACACAAAAGTGGCGTAGCAAAATATGGGCGGATGGATCCATCAACGATCGCAGCTTTCAAGTTTAAGCCAACGATAGCATTGCTAGCTTTGAAATAACCGAGCATAAAGTGTGTCAGTTTAATACTGAAGCTTTTTTCTTCACCCCTTCTCGCCCCGAAATTCCTTCCGCTTTCCCCTCGCCAAAATTCTCCCCCCCCCCCTCTTAATCCCTAAAACTCTCTCTCTCACATTCCGTTCCACCACCGAGGTCTAGAATTTCGCTACCTTTCGAGATTCGAATGATGATTTCACTACATACAAAGTACTCTTATGAAACGACCCCGATGAAGCGATCAAATAGAAATATTTGAAACTAAAGAACGGCAATATCATAGGAAATTGCATCACACCTCTACATTTTCCTAAAAGCATATTCTGATATTGAACTGCGATGCATATATATTTATTTGTTTATTTATTCACTTATTCATTTATTTATTTATATTTATATTTATACATATATGCATATATGTTGAGATTTATATTTATATTTATATTTGCACATATATATACATATATATATATATATATATATATATATATATANAGTGAATCAACAAACGTGAGAATAAAATGAAAGGAAGATGTACGAAGGAGAATAAACCATGGCTGAGAAGGGAATTGTCACTGTGCTGTGAATGTGCATAGTGCTGAAGCTTTTGCTGCTTACAGCTTGAAGCTACCGAGCGGGCGAAATTGTATAAATCCAGGCAGATATAAGTCTGTTGCAATATGCTTCAGCTAGACTCTACAAAAGCGAATCATAACAGAGAGATATAAAACATTTTCGGAATGCTCCATTGACGGAAGTTCACAATGGTATTGCGAGGATATTTTTTTCGCTACGATTATAAATCCTAGCGCATAAATTAAGCTTTAGTCCACCCACAAGGCACCGAAGCTATTTGCCCCAATTGAGAGATCGATTAAAGCCGCTTTCAATTCAAAAAAAAAGGCGTCATGCATTTAGAGCGTCTCAATTTTTGCAATGCGTTTAGGCTGCCTGCATGATGGTATATTTAATTACGATGATTTGACNAGATGATTTGACATCATCGACTGAAATATTTTCAGACCTCTGTTCTAGCGCTAAGAAATGATCGTTATAAGGCAATGAATCTTTAATATAATAGGTTTAGCGGCATGGTGAATGATATACGTAGAGGTTGTTGGTCTTTTTTCTAATTCGGTCGTCACCAGGATTGATATCCCTCTCATCAGGATTGGCCACCTAATCATCACAACCGATAATCAAACAATCAGGATAGATATCAGGATGCAAACATTTATTTATTTCGTTGGCTTAATTCTTGACAGTTTTTTCTCTTCAAATTAGAAATATTCTTAATTGCTTTCGTATAATAGCTGCTGCTGATTGTATTATTGCTGAATAAACAAAACTTGCTCTGAATTAAGCATCATTTAGGTGATAATCTTTGCTATGCTTGAAAGAGAAACAGAAATTGGTACGATATGAGTGCTCTAGATCGTAAAGCTTATTACCATGCAGTTGATAAATTATTGAGAGTTTTTTTTTTATTTCGAGCTGCTTCCGTCATATATGAAGATCAGAGATGTAATCGATGGATACTTCCAGGCAAAATATGGAAAAGATCGGACTGGTGGCAGAAGACGCTCGTGATCGAAAAAGGTGGAGAAGATATTGCACAAACGCTGATTTCTAGGAAATTCGAGAATGGGGTGAGGAAATGATGGTGGTTCATTAAATCTTTACCATATGGCTCCAATCCTCCACGCTCGATACCCATTATTTAAGACTTGGCCATCGTAAACAGATGAATAACTTTAAGGAAAAGCTTCCTGAGAAGCAGAGTTTAAAAGCATTTTTTAGCTAGATGTTGGTTAGCATGTTAGCTAATAATGCTTGCGCTTCCTTCGAGCATTAAAGCTACAGAAATAATTCTATGCGTCTTATGCATCTAACGCTCGTTTCAAAATTCTTTCATAAGCGATCTTAATAGTTCAAAGAGTATTCACTCTTATAAGAACCTTATCCACTATACGTTGAGGTAAACAAATTTATTCTCGAAGAAATAGTGCGAAAATTTCACAAGAAAATTCAATGCCAGAGATTCTATGCAGCATTCGACGCAAGAATTTTCAATACATTTTTAAGCGACACAATCCAAAAATTTCCGTTATTTTTTCTGTCGTCGATATCAAAGATCACAACTAGTAGTCATCAAGTCAAGTGCTAAGACTCTTTGAGTGCCTAATATACTTCTCTGTGGCTTTAGAACCCATTTAAATGACCTACAAGAATGTGGGAAAATTTCGTACGGAATGAGTGCAAAACGTGGTTTTGAAAGCCGCCGATAACTTGCGCGCTCTAGGGTAGTAAACCACATGGTTGAGGTGACAGTGGCGCAAATGTCGCATCTTCTCTGTGTTCCTTCATAATCACAATAAAGATATTTAGATTCATTTTTCATCCAACTAGGCATCATATATTTGATTTACAGTACATTCTTAAGATGGGAATACTTTGGAAAAATTCAAATTCATGCTGCCTTTTTTTTCTCGTTTTTTCTACCACAATGATGACATCTGCGCCGAAAAGATGACATATGCGCCGAAAAACTCTTCAAATATAGTGCATAATGATAGAATTGCTGCAATAGCATAAGTGGTGCATTTCCATGTGCGATTCGATCAAATTAGTACTCTAGTTTCTAGTTCCTATCTAATGGTCAGCATGTCGAATTATAGCGTCATATTGTTTTGAAGCAATGAAAGGAATTCTCGCCTCAACAAGCTCGCTTCAAAGGCCAAAATAGGTTTAAAAGCATTTTTGCATATAAGTGACTTCTGACCCTGGTTATTTCAATGGTGCTGTGATGCCCATCACTAAATATGATTTTGCAGTTTTATGTGAAAATTCGATACGCCTGATATAAATAATGCTGCAAATTTCTATGCTACAATTTCGGTGCTAAATTATGTGTCACTATGAAGCACCATTGTTTCATGATGCTGGCATCACATGAACGGTGGGTGATTTATATTGTTTCTCTCGAAGGCGAGGACATTTGCGCCATCGAGAGAATATCGACTTCTTTGTAAGATCGGCTAGCTATTCAGACGTGACATAGATGAACTTAATTAGTGAAGATATGAGGAAATGCGATAAGGAATTCACAATATTCAATAGGTTGATATCCACTGATAATCTGATATTACATATAGATTGTTTTCGCTCATTTACTCAATGGGGCTAAAAAACTAATGACTGAAGGGTTCATTGCCTGAATGATACGATGGCAAAAACGAGAGTGGAATGCATCCTTACTCACTCAAGTTGATGCTTGAAGGAGCTTGTTGAATGTGGCAGCATCGAACATTTTGTTCATACTTATCTCCCTTATTTCCCTACTGCCGTCACGCAGCTCTTGATTTATTTTAGCTTTCCGCTCTATCAACCAGTATACCGTTCTTCGTCGAAGCCTGATATTACAGGTACGAGTTATTTAATAGGCGGATATAAAAAAAAACAGAGGCAGCTATAGTCCCACCGAACAAATATGCCCACCATATGGCTGTTGTGACCAGTTTTTGGATCGTTTAAGAGGCAGACTTCTGGCGATTCGTGGGCAAATCAACTGGGAGTCGAACCCAGCTCTACGCGACCATCACACGAATGCTCTACCGTTCGGCTACCGACCCCCTAGTATGAGAATAGAAATGTCAAATTGATAGAGCAATTAGCAAAGAGATGATCAAATAGTTGACTTTTTTGAAAGAATTGTCAATTAAATATTCCAATGTCCGACGCATCTCCTAGAGGAGTGAGGAATTGATGAGATGATCGAAAGAATTTCTTTTTGTATTGTTATATTAGTAGTCCATAAAAGATTGGCAAGAATAGCTAACAAATAAAAATTAGAGATTAGTATCGAATAGGATTGAAAAATTTATAGAACAGTTCAAAATATTCAACACGTAAGTACTCGTGATTATGAATAAAGATAAGCGTTTCGTTTTTCGCCTAATTGAATGACTTAATAAGTTAGTGAATAAATAAACGAATAAATAAATAAATAAATAAATAAATAGGCGAATAAATGAATGAATAAAAAAACAAATAAACAAATAAATAAATAAGTAAATAAATAAATGGGTAGACAGATAAATAAATAAACGAATAAACGTAACAGTAACTAGATAAACAAGTGAAGAAATTATTAGATAGGTAAACGTATAAATAAACAAGCCAATGAATCTAAAGTAAACGAGTGCTTGAAAGAAAATTCGAATTATTGAATTCTGAGGTATGATCAGGGAGGAGAAAAAATTTTCCGCTGGAATTTGAATTCGAATTAGAAAATCTTTTTCAAAACTCTTCTTCACAATCACACAAGAAATAAAATTTGTCCAATTCGGAACAAAAATCATGGAAATATGTAAGTGAGCATCCTTCCCCCTTCCCTACCCTGGTTGCCTTCCCCCCTTCCCCCTCCCACCCTCCTCTCCTCCTTTTCTCCCGTCCTCGTTTCCTCTTAAATGAGATATAATTGCCGAATAAAGTTAAAAACGCAAGCATGACTAACTAACTTATTGATGAAACCGAAGTCATCTTCGGCGCTCATTGTGTACCCGTCATCGGAACTGAATTCGAAAGTAGCCGATATAGCATGATTTGACTCGGTCGTTATCACCCATCGACACCTGTAGAATAATTTCACACTAACAATAACACTTTTATCACCAACAAATTAACTGAAATTAACTGATAGTGATAAAAAAAATTCCCTCAGAAATTGAATAATTTTATGAAATTTAATTCGTTTGAGAAATGAAAGTAGCAAAGTAACTTTTGAGTATTTTTTCAAAGATTTATTGCAAAGTTGCAAATAGAATACTGCTAGTGATTAGTTAGCTTCAAATCCTCGAAGAATCTTCTTCAGACTCACTTAGAAAACGTTACCACGTCACTAATTGCTGATATGACATTTAGCTTGGCCATATTAACTTTGCATCGAAGTCTTTTTCAACTTAAGCTGTTTTCGGCATTCAATGATCCCTAATTTTTTGTTGACCATTATCACGCATGCAGGTTAC
>JAARMF010004255.1:0-13349 GCA_022844705.1 Toxascaris leonina
GTCAACCCTCAACGGCATCTGGAACAGACCACCCCATCCACCAAGTGAGCCTCAGCACGAAGCGTGGCCTCAGTGGATCGGTCATCGGTGGAAGCAGAAGTGCCCGCTGTCAAATGCAAAAATCGGAACTCGACCGGTAAAGTGAACGATTTTTTTGCGTCCGTCAGCTTCTATTTCGGTTTTGATCTGTAGATATTCATCACATTTGCGGACGTTCTTTCCAACGAGGTCTTCACATGCAACATTAATGCTGAAGTCCACTGGAAGCCTGGTTCTTGAAAGAGAAAGCAGTCATAAGGTGCTCTCCGAGATAAATATGCATCGAGGATCACACGGCGATCACACAGCACTCAGCAAACCGCATGTTACGGATCGTACACCACCCGGAGCGAATGCTCTGAGAAACGACAGAAACTGAGAACCATATATGCAGGGTAATTCAGTGCACTTTCGTCGAATAGTGCATGGAATGCTTTAGAAGTACGTTTGGATTGTTGGAATGGATTTCAAAAATCCGTAACTATAAAGCTGGTCCAAAATTCAGCGGATGATAACGAAGAGGATGTGTCCACGTTATACTTTCAACTTTTCAAGAAATTCGCGGACAACCGACAATACTGAGTTAAGTGACGACCCCGAATCATCTCTTGCAAGATGGGTTGTAGTTAATTGGACATCTGAGGCTTTCTTTTTGCGGCTGAAAACGATTCTGCATAAAAAAGCCAAAACTCAGACCATTGACTCGATGTCACAATAAGAGAGGTTTTTTTCGAAACGCCGACCGCGCAATGTTGGTTTGTGAGGAAGCTACCAACGCAGGATAATGTATATGAGGTATGGTTTTAAAATTTATCGATGATAGCCATGCCGCAAAGCGTTGTGGCCGCCACTCCGATCCTGGTGGGGCATGCAGCTAAATTTTGTCGCGCACAGCTGAATCCGCTACGTAATAGGCAACTGACTTCGTCATTCCGAATTCTCTGAAGGCTTGCGGGACAGCGTCCGAGTTCATTACAACGACCTCTCGCACGTAGTCCCTCTAGGTTGATAAAAACTAGAACCTCTTTCATTCGTAGATTCTTCAACGTTACAATGAGTTTTCTGACCGCTTGCTTTTCAGTGGAGAAAATGTGAGAACGAATGCAGCTTGGAAATGGTACCGATTTGCCGTTTTCGACCAAAAGCTTTCACTGCCTACAAGTTTCTAGAACGTTTTTGAAAAAGAAAAAGAAGTAGAATAGGAAGCGAATAGCTAGATGTTGCGAACAGAAAAGAGGGAATTGAGACGAACGAGCGTAAAATCTAAAGTCACAGGTTGCGAAACAAATATGGCATCGATAACAAGAGAGAATCTTTATTGCCTATTGGATAGTTATATTTTAGACAGAGAACATCTGAAAATTGTAATTTTGAAGCAGTGCAATGTTTTGTGTGTGTAGCACACGTTTCATTTCACACTAACCGATTTCAACAAGCTCGAGGTGATCGTCAGAACAATTTCAAGTGTCCTTAAGTAATTTAATTGCTTTTTCGAATGTTCCAAATTGGCCACATTTCACTTAAGCCTGCTTTAAAGACTCACGGATGCCTGGATAACACTCTTGGATGTAGATTTCCCTTAGGCGATGGTCTTCGATGGGAAGATCAGCACATTTCGGTATTGTTTCTACGATTGAAGACAAGTTGATCAAACTCGATGACAGCTGACGTTCTTCATGAACGTAGATGTACGGCTGTTTCGCCCATGGCACATGGCATAAATGAGTAGAACAGTGCTGAAAGACGTAACGATAAAAACAAATCAATCGTTTCACTGCGCTCACATGTCACATACATCAATAGGCGCACAAGACAGCTAATGCTACAGAAAAGCTGCAGCAATGCGACTGTTACACAACATTCGCGGCACAATCGGGTTGCTTGCAGAAAAAAACTGCACAAGAAAAGACCATGTAATACAGCATAATGTGAAGATGACCTGGCAGCCTAGCGCTCCTCATAAAGTGTGCACCTTCATTATGCATCCTGAAAACACTCCATTTCCCTGTTCCGCATTAAAGGCACCTTAACAATCATATCCTCTCTTCCACAGTTTGTTCGGAAATAAAAGTCCCTCCAAAGTGAAACAACTGCTTCCAAATAATTTAACTAGTTTTAACCTCTCTGTGAGGAACTAAGCAACTTTAGGAGGGCATTAGATGGTACTTTTAATGCAGCCAATGCTACCACTTCAACTATTAAAAGTAGTCGACTGCTGCATGCTTAACATCTAATCGCTGAAAAACTGAAGCCCAGGAAAATGCCACTGATCGAAAATTTTACACTATTATAAATATATATGCCCACTTGTGGCGAGTACAAATGTGAAAAAAAGGAACTTCCGATGTCTTTCTGGCAAAACCGCACTGAAGGGCAATTCGGCGACAATTTCAACAGTTCAAAAATACATCGCATGAAGGCACCAGAGCAGGCTATCATCTGATCTATAAAGTTGTTGACTAGGGATACATAGGATATTTTTCTCCAAGCAGGAGCTCAGGAACGTGAAGTATAGAAAGAATTTTTCGGAGTGATTCTCCGTAAATACGATCTGACTCGACATCTGCGTAGACCGTTTTAGAAACCTGTACTTTGTGAAGAAGAATATTTGAAGGAGTTTCTTGCTCAGAATGTTTTTGACGCTCCAAAGAGGACGTTTTTGTTCGAAACCTCTATGACGTGATAACTCTCTCACTTTTGATGACGAAAAACTGGAGGGTTTATTCTATAATGTGTACCGGTCATGGAAGCATGGGATTTGCACAGTAAACTATCTTCCCCACCTGCTGAATGCAAGTGGCAGGGAACATCAACCATCAGCGAACGCAAGCCTCAGCTGTATTGAGTGCGAAGCGTACAAGGCAACGTTTGGCTTTTTATGTCTCCTCTCTCATCCAGGCAAAGATTACAATCTTTCCATCATCTTCAAGGACAGTCATTATGCAAACGAATTGCTTTACTGCCTCCCAAAGAGCAAGGAAAAGGAACGAAATAAGATACGATGATGAGTCGATGCTGGGACAAACAAAAATAAAAACTGTGCGCATGTTGAAAATCCTAGGGGAAAGCGCTCCACAGAACGGTCGAAAGTTAAGAAGTTGCAAGATGCACTCAATTCGGAAATCAGGAACTTTTCGTTTTCGGAATTTCTTAAGCAGCCAGAAGACTACTGTTTCATCGAGGTTCTTGCAACACGTCGGAAGCGTCCATTAATATGGGCAAATTTCTGGCGTCTGTTTTGTTTTGAATTTTCACGTAGTCAGTGCACTAGAAGGATTAATAATGATGTCAAACAATTTGAAGTGAAAAATAAGAAGCGGTTAAAGAAAAGTGAAATGTCACAGGACCAAACGCATGCTAGCGGCGATCTCACCCATCTAATTAAGAATTGAAGTGACTGGTGCAGCATCCGTCGATAAATTATCTTCCTCAATGCCAAACAATAAAATCATCGACGAAAGGAACCTTCGATATGAATCATTCATAAGTTTTGAATTTACACACTGCACAGAAGGAAACGTCAAACGCTTATTCCAGCATGAGGTAAGTGCTGAGAAAAATGAAATTTAGGAGGCGATTCCTGAAGGTAAAAACAATTGTCTCATGGAATGAAGCGACTCGAAACTTCTTCAAACGTTCAACCGAAATTCAGTCAACTTTGGCAAGTTTGAAATCCAACACGCATCCGCTTTGAAACATTTGGCGAGTTGTGTGGAAATAAACATTTTCTGGGTAAGACAAGCATATAGAATCAGAAAAATTTGGAGGCGAGCGTAGCGATCCAAAGAAATTTCCGCTCTTCAACTGTCACCAGTCCCTTTCCGAATTTCCTGCATCCTCCTCATAGTGAGGGCATTCATCACTCCACCCACCCCCATCACCACCCTATGCTATCCCTTCTATCTTTTCCCCGATATGTGCTACTGAGCAGAAGTTTAGTTTAAAGTTCAAACGCTTGTAGCTAGCGCAAAAGAAACCTTCGTAGATCCTTTAAACGGACAAGTGCTCCCCAAATGTCCATTATCACAATATCATGTGAGTCCCTGTTCGCTACGTACATCTTGATGCTACCTGAGCACTGGCAGCTCAACCAAGGAAGAGGTAAATGGACAGGAAGGGTGAAGGGATGAGAAAGAGCTAGGTTTGCTATCATGCGTTCATATTTCTTTAACCACTGAATGAGATATTCACTTTGCTGGCCGTAAGCAGCGGCAAAAGAGCGCTGAGTTCGTCCGACCGAGAGGCTTTCATAAGTGCGTTGCGTTCGAGGGGTGCAGTAATATTGGCAACAACCGATCCCACCGTTTCTCCTCCGGAGCCCATGAAGAAAGTGCCCACCGCGCAGATTCCTTGCTCGCCATCGTTTTCTCTGCCACCCGTCGTGAGAATTGCTGATCATATGTACACCACTTTCATTACAGCGAAAAACAAAGTTTCACGAGGTTGTTACCGTTGAAGTGTCGGCAAAAAACGTTAAATACCACTGCAACCGCTGACTGCTATTCAAAATGACTACGTAATACCCGTGTGATATCTGCAGTTGCTGAAATTCTGAAGGACAAACAGTATCACACCTTGTGTCATCCGAACGCATAGCATGGACAATGCAGGTGGTGCTACAACCGCATCTTCCAAAAAAGCTGAGCGATGCGAGAAACAATTGGAGGAGAAAACACATGATTCTTATCGCTTAGCCCTTAGTCTCGACTTTCAAACAAAAAAAGGTACCTCGTTCTCAGTTGAAATTGATTAATGTGCTTTACTGGAATTATTGGGCTGCTATTTACGATCAAAATTTGAGGGCTGCAAAGCATGAATTTGCGAATGAAAATTCTGCCTGGAATTTATGGTCGTATTTAGAAAAGTGTCAGATGTTAATTCCTCGCTTCGAGGAATTCGTATGTGAGTAATAATATCTCTTGAAATGATCACATTTCATTCACGTACAAATGGCGGGCTCTGGAGACGGCTTCGTGGACGTGGGAAGACTTCGAAAATCTGACGGTTTCGAACAGCTTTTCTGCTAACATTTCTTCGCAAAACGCAGTACTGTGGTCATAGAGGAAGTTATGTGGATGATTTTCGGCGCATAATTGCAACGTTCGAGCTATTTGCAGTAGTGGAATAAAGCAGATAAATTCAGTCTGAAGCGCTTCGTTACCGATTAAAGAATGATGTTCCAACGAATAGAGTACAAACTCATAAATTATTCAACGAAACAAATGTCTGCAAGATCATCGAAAACTGTCCAATCATGCCAAGAAAATCACATTACTCACATTGGCAGCGCATTCTCTCGGTGTCGTTTCCGTAGCAGCAACACTCCATATTATATGTTGTGAAGTTGTCCCAGTAGTGACATCTGTTGACAGGCTAAAAATTCACTCGGATCGCTTGCTTATCAAAAAGCAACTACGCAGTCCTTCAATCACCATACGCGATCTGGCCTTCTGACTCACTAGACAATTCATAGGTTTACACCCCAAACTGTGAGGGAGAAAATGGTAACAGAGATATATGGTTCACACTTCGATTCCAGTTCCACACTGTCCATGAGCAACGTTACAATAGCAACGCGCGTGGTCGCTTCTGCACTGTTTCTTCGAATCTCAGGGAGGAGAGTGCGAACGGTCAAAGGTTGTTCTAGAAAAATTCACTCCTGGGACACCCACGAACGATTCAACATAATATTTCCTCTTCGACGAACTAATGAACGAATTCAAGGTGCATCTGATGGGCACACTTAAGATCCAAGAACTATTGCGCTATTCGAAGTAATGATGTAGTAATGAGGATGGAATTGCCAAAGTGAATCCCATAAGAAGTAAAAGAATTTCACAATTTTCAAGCTTTATCTGCTAGTGTTCCACTAGTTCGTCGCAATCAAAGCCCGTATGACAGGATCGATTGCAAAAATGTCAGTCAGAACGTGACTGCTTAACTCAGGAGCATCGGAGAACCGTCGTAAGAAACTAACCGAGGAGGTCTGAAAAATCAAGAAGAGACAAGAATGCGATGCATGACAGATTTACACGCTGTTTATTAGATCACCACTACCCGCGAACATTACTCTTCATTTACAGCTGTCACCATTTCGTCTAACTTTGCTTGAGTTCTCACGTGCTCGTTTTTGTGAGGGAACCAAAGATGACTTTTCTATGCAACGATTTTTCTCTCTGCATATTTAGGCGTGAAATTCTTGGTACTGAAATTGCGTGAGAGGAAAGAATGCGCTGAGATTTGTACAACGATTGTTTTCGCTTTAAGGCAGTGTTGAATTTGTGGGGAATTTGGAAACTCCATCGAAAAAATGGTGCAGCGCATAAGATAACGTTTTAAATTTTCGATGGATTGATGCAAGGTTTGAGTGTTGGGAAGAACTCTGTACGGTATCAGGGATCGGGACGTTTATACGCGGATAAACGACAAGGCGGAAGATGTGGAAAATGGCTCTCGGCGTCTAGCATAAAGAGCAGAAAGCATGATTCGACCATTCTTTTGTTCAAAAATCTTCATTTTTTTCACTAGTCGAAGATCCTCATCCCAATACATGCTCAACTTTACCGCGAACTGCATCTCCCACTACTCGGCACTTTTCAGTTTTCTCAGAATTTCTATGCTTCCAATGGGAAGCTCTATCCTGCTTGAGTTAGCTCAACCACTTATTTCTGTTTCCCTTTTGACAACGCGTTCAATGTTTTATGACTCCGGAAGACGTAGACATTTCATGTAAGCCTGGCATAATGCATTAATATATCCGCCAAAGTATCAATGCTCAGTTTTGCCGCACTCATTTATCCTTCTCCGTCTTATTGTCCAAAATTTTCTTCAGCAAACTTCGCTTCACACACACAGCGTAACCATTGCCTTCACTAGAGAACTTTTGTCTTTCTCAATTTTTGTCTCTGTCTTTGCAGTTCCGACTCCAAGTCCATTGTTCAGGCGCATGCGCTAACACTACAACAGAATGTGGGGATCACAGTCTTTGTCGAGATCTTGAATTTTTTCTTTTCTTGCCCAGCTCTCCGTCTATACTGATCTAACAATGATTCAGTCAGTCTCACCCTTCGTTTTAGAGTTTCGAGACGATTCAGAACAGGAGATAAAACATAAATTCCACTTTTTATTAAGCGAGCAAAAAACGTTCTTCGCAACTGATCACAATCAAGCAAAAGATTACCTTCACATCACGGATCAAATGCGTAATGTTTCTGGCGCGAAAAAACTCTTTTCTGGGGTAGCCAAATTAGGAACTAGTACAACTTTCTCTATTCACAGCATCACCCATGTCGGAAGTAACTAATCGAGGGACAGTGATCCATGCAATAAGTCATGAAGAAGAAAATGAGAACTGTAAAACTCGTTACGTTTTTTTTTTACCTAGATTTTAAAAACAGACTAACATTATAGTTGCTGCAGTACGCGACTTCCATAACTTGAGATGCGAACGCGTCGTATGGCCCCACCAAGCCACGAAAAACTGTCTCATCCCTAGTATTCAAATGTTCGTCGCGAGGAGGATCGCCGCATATTTCGCATTGTCTTCGCCAGATGTTTTTCACCCAACAGACTGGACTGTTCACCGGCGATGGGGCCTGGTTTATTAAATGAAATTACAGGAAAACTGGTCCAAGTTCGCCATTAACTTCGACGGATTGCTAAGAAGCCATCATCACTTTACTCCCCCCCACCACCACATCTTTCGTATGAGCCGATTCACATGGGTTCATTCCAAAGGCCTTAGATGCTACACAGGATCCCACACGTCATTATTCAGGGTGAATAAACTGGCGATGGCCCGACGGCTGTATGTTGAACGCGGTAATTGGCTGTACGTTAATTGATACTTGCGATACCATCGACTTTCAGTACCTTCTATAATAACAACAATCTTCCTCTAAATGAACGAACAGCACAACCACAACACGTGGGCAGGAATACTGACTGGAAGTAGAGAGCGTGGTAGAAGAAAGCAGTTAGTGTAAAATATTGCTTGAAATATCAGAAACACAGTACTGCACAAAACTGCGCCTAAATTTACCAGATCTGCCGGCCTCTGCAGTTCCATGAAAACGGCATGTACTGTCACAAAAAAATAACACGTGGCCGCCGATGAGTGTTAACAACGTTACTGATTACCTACCCAATTTATTGCAGCCCTAGCAAGAAGGGAATTTTGGTCCATAAAACACGGAACAAATTCTGTTGCGTTAAGCATATGAAACTGGATGATCCTATGAGCTCATGCATCAAAAAATCTAGAATTTCATCCCATTCTTCCACTCCCAACTCCTTTCAATCTTCTTCTTTTGACTCTTTTCGAGGACGCAATGCTTTTCATGAAACAGTTCGTTATTTTCCTCGCGTAATAATTCATGCATTGACTTTTTCCGTCAAGCACTCTCTTACTGCACAACGATCTATACTCATTAGAAAATCCCTAAAGATTAATGCTACAGAAAGAACAAGCGAACGGCTCCACAACACCTTCATAACACATCCCCACACATACATGCAATCCCACCTGAAGGTCGACAGATGCATGATACAAGAAATGACCGCAAGCTGTAGCAAATTGGTTGCTGCGTACGCAATTCTTTCAGTTAGCAAGCGTTCGCGGTTAGATGCGCAATGACGAGGAGGAGGAGGAAATAGAAGAAGCAGGAGGGGTGAAAGAGGGGGAAAGGATGGGGTTGAATTAACAATTCTTGCGTACAAACACACTGCAGGGAGGATTACACGAAGACCAAGGAAAGGCGTAATAGTGCCTAATCCTTTTAGAAAGGATTGCGTCAAGTGTCAAAAAATTCAGGCACGAAACCCGCTTTCTTCTCGCAACTCCCCCTCCCATCCCTATTCTCATGCGGACCGACGTGTCCGCCGTAATGCAAACAACGGTCGGAATTTAAAAAGGTAGGGCCAAAATTTGGTGCTCGAAACAACCTTAAATTGCCTGAGAACCGCTCTGAGTATATTCACGACGGCCCTAAAGAACCTGAGCTTGTCAGTACTATCACAATTGAAGAATCAGCTAACAACAATTTCGCACATGCGTTCACCTGGCAAAGAAAATGCAAAAATGATAGACATCTGTTGTTGCTAGCCCTATAAAAGTTATAACGTCACTTGCAGAAGTGCTGGAATGCAATGTGCTGAGTCTTCATGGCTCATTCGAAAAAGTACGACTTAAATAGCAGAGGTTGTCGAACATAAATGGTTGGTGGAAATGGAAGTTTGGAGGATAGGGGACGGAGCAGGCTAAGAAGATAATGGGTGAAATCTTCCGATGAAACGTGATGTATCGAACATTACCCAACACATTACCAGCGAAGTAATTGAGGGGAGAAAGAGAGAGATTGATTCTGGTGCCCCTTCCTCTTTGTTCTCGGAATTTTTGGATTTCTCAACTTATCGAGAAGACAGGAGCTTACCACTCTGAAGTCTTTGGATAAGCATGTCGGTAACTCGATGACATCGGACGCATTTTCCTCATTCATCAGTATGAACCTTTCCCTGTACATCACACCATCTTTGTCGTCATTCGTTTCCAAAACCTCATATATGTGTTTCATGTTCAAAAAGCTGCGTACTGTGAAGACATTTTTCAGCAGCAGCAATACCTCCTCGTTCGACGTCTTGAACTCCGAACAGTTCTTGCAGCAAGCGAAGAAGACATTCATCTTCCCTATTGAGGTCGGCTGTAAAGACCATTGCGTTTAAGACCTGACTGTTGCTCGTCACTCGACAAGAAGTTCTTCATAATCGACGTGTTGCTACTCTGCTTCAACTGTTTTCCTTATTGATAACATCACCGATAAACTGTTTATTCAAAAAACTCTCCTCAATTGCATTGAACCCGGAATTATTTTTGCGCTCTAACTGACTTTGATTTCCTCTTGAAAACTGTTACCGTGGCCGATTTCCACGTTACGTCTGCAAGCGCTTTATACCCTTTTTGAACTCCAAAAAGCAAGTGAACTTTGTAACTGCTCAAAACGTACACTGTTTACCATCCTTTTTCTAGTTCTTCAAATTTATGATCACTACCCATTGCTCACTATCGTTTCAGCTTTTATGGTGGACAGCTGAAACAACACATCAGGCGAAATTGAAGGGATGTCGTGGAAAATTGTCTGCAAATAGAACTAAATGAGGACACAAATGACTGTCATTTTGTCCTAAATTATGAAGCAAGGAGATAATTGCCATTTTGTCCAAAAGTAGAGAAAAAGTGTATTAACTGCCGCTTTGCACAGAAAAGAACCGTTCGATTGATTTTCCTCCGCAAATAAGATTGATTTTTCCACTTTTCTGCTTTCGGATGAATTTAACTCGCTTTTATAAAAATTGTGAAAATGTTTTGCTAGACATGAAGGGAACGCCAGTTCCGTCCTTGAGCTTGAAATGTTGCGATATTAATGAAATAACTCTCTGAAGCACCTTCATTTCACAAACGAAGAAAACGGAGGCTCTGTGATTGCCTAAAACCTTTCTTCCCTCTTGCCAAAAATCTCGAGGTTGGGGTAGGGAAGTTGGAAATAATCGACTTGTGGAAAATTCTTGTTGTCCAAGGCTGTCCAAAATTCTCGTCAATATCCTTCTGGAAATTTCCCGGCGAACTTCTCAGAAGTATCAGCGCGAAATCTCTGAAGAATCTCTGAAGTACCAATGAAATCTTTGTGGATCAAAGTCTCGACGACGTGGACAAAAAGCTAAATCTCCAGAGTGGAGATGGCAAGCTGTATTTTTTTTGTACCCCTTTTGATTTTCTGACAGCAAATTCCGGCAGTGCTTCCTTTGGAGACGTCAGCAGTTGCCGATAACACATAAGTTTTGTGAATGAGGAGCCACCTCTAATCTGACGCTGAGTTCAGCAATAGCCGCTATTAGTCAGAACTAAATGTTGTACAATACTTTACTTCAAGTCACACTGATGTGCCCTTCTGAATTTTCCGAAAACCGTATCGCTCACTGTCTTGACCAAAAGTTGCCGCTTCATGAATGCCCACCGGACAGAAATCTGATTCACCAGCTGAAATAGCAGGAATACTTTTCTAACTAGAAGACCGGAGAACAGGGGGATTGCCGTACATTGTCGCGATAGCATTTGCAGACAAAGTTCTCACTCCCTAGTCACCGCCTCACTATGCCTTTCAGCGAAATTTTTGGGAGTGGTGGTGGCTTCGTGGCTTCGTTGGTGGAGTTGAAATTTATATGCTTCCTTCCTCCAGAATATAACAGTGTTAGCGCTGTGCGCTCATCGGGCTTGCTGCAGTGATGCAAAAGAAGTAACCAAAAGCGAAAACAACTAAGGGAAAGCTGCGCAATCACTCGATGGAATAAGGCATGGAACTCTTGCGCAGAAGGCCACAAACCTGAGTTCACAGTATGCAGCAGAGTCCCTACTCGCATCTAAATAATGACTTCTGCTACTTTCAGGCCATCTACCCTCCAACTCGCGCAACTCCTATCCAACAGATATTATTGGAACGCTACCAATAGCTACGAGCCAGACGCGAAAGCTATTCCCACAGGGGGAAACAGATACGTAGTAATTCGACAAAAATACGTATTGTATTTCCCAGCTACTGGCAAATTGCTCACTTTTAGATGGGTCAAGCATCCTCTCCCTCAGTAAATGGAACCATCTCAGGTCTCGCTTTCAACGATCTAATCAGCCTCCTGGTCGAATGCTGTACACGACAATGGTTACAAGTATGCCAATATATGAGACGCTAGAACGCATAAACAGTGGCCATAAGCCGCTGTCAGCACTCGCCGTTCCCAACAGCCTCTATTCGTTCAAACGTAGGCTACATTTCAGGTCAGTTAATGTCATGACCGTTGGCAATTTGCTCTGCAAAACATCAAGTCAACTGCACTGCATCAAATTCTCTACAGAGTCAAGACAGCCAACATCTCCTCCATATGATTGCAGTCAACATGTTGCAGTCGTCATCTACATCACCACTTCCGTGGAAATAGGGTGGCTACAAGAACAAAAATGACTAGGAAACGAAACGAGATGAACAATTTTTCTGCATCCAACATGTCGCTACTAACAAGAACGTGGTGAGACGAATATCTGAGACACCTCTTAATTCCCAAAAAATATGCACAACGTTTGCAGAACGAGTGCTATCCTAAGAACGTTTCACCCTAGAAAGAATACAATGCGCTGAAAAGTCGTAGTGACAGCTTGGAACTGCATGTTCCACTAACGGCATTTTCGTTGCACAGCGAGTCAGTCGTAATGTTAAGCGACATGCCCTGTGAATGCAACCGATGAGAGCTGTGAGAACGATAGTAAAAACTACCATCCATCCTCCACTGTACTGAGGCTGCAACAGCGGCTTGTTCCCACAAGCAGGAATGGTTGCAACTTCGAGGTGCCGCGTGTATGACGAGGAGTCGTTATTGAAGAGAACCTCTTCCAAGTAGCTCTGTTCGGTGTAGCACATGGCGTAGACACAATATATCCCATTGTTTGGACTAAAAATGGTTGAACGAATTTGACACTTCAGACGAAAATCGGCAAATGACCAGTTTAGTGATGCTGATCAAGATTGAATACGCCAGCAGATACGGTGCTGCAAGGAAGAAGCTGGGTCTTCAATTGTTCATAAATGCTGACTGGGTGAGATGGTTCCTCGAACTGTAAGCACTATATTATGGTTTGTGGCGTTGCTACTGATCCTCTTATAAGAAGATAATCAACTTTTGCGCAAGTCGTTGTTATTTTCGAGTTGCATACAGCTCGCAGGCGTTGTTAATGTGTTTTCGATCCCACCTTCCTGTCCGTCTTTTTCAAACAAAAATCAGCAAGGTCTGATAGACAAATAAATGAGCATTATCCAAAATTAGTGACGCCATATCCTTGCCATCGTCATTAAGCGCAACAACAGCGCCACGTCACCGTAAACATAGGTTCTCCAACTGCGTCACTTAAACACAACTCCACAGCAATACCGAACCATTCCAAAAATTCAACAACGACTTCACTTCGCTCGTTCTTATATTTTCGATATAAACACAAATATGATGGACAATCTTTTCTTTGCGGTGGAATCACTTGGGTATTCCATAAATTTGACGTCTTCATTGGTAGCCCCAAAATCCGGATAAAATCCATCCACCTCCTTCTCGCGGTACTGGACCCGCAACAGAAGTCAGCAATGCTCTCTGGTTAACGGCGGTTCTGGTCTTCAATGCCAGACGGAGCAATGCGTTGAGCGCAGCATTTATTTGTCGCATCAAATGCAACGTCTACTCAGGATCATGGGGGGGGGGGGGGGGGCGGAAGGGGGGGG
>JAARMF010004257.1:3287-15991 GCA_022844705.1 Toxascaris leonina
GGGAAGGGAGTCGTACCATACGCCTATAGGTCTTCAGTGTTACATGGTTAACTCAAGTGACTATAAAGTGTATCAGTAATATCAGTGATAAGGATCGTTGATAACAACCTACTCGGAATTCAGTGATAATAAAACATCATGGCTCATAATGCTCCATAATTTTTGCATTGATTTTTGAATTTTTACTGCTGCATTAAAATTTGAGGTCTCTTAGACTAGATTAATGGGAATAAGTGAATTGCTGCCTTAATCGCTGCAAGCATTTTTGTAAGGTAGATTGCTTGTGTATATCTCGGCTTATGATGCTGTACTTTCATGTCGGTATATCTACTACTCTATGTAGTGCTCCGTACGACTTTTTGCAGGTAATCTGCAGGTATATGTCACAGGTATTTTGCAGGTATATTACAGGTAGACATGAGTAAGGTGATGTTAGTTCACCGAATTTGATAGTAATACTCTTTTTATTCTTTCCTTATTATAAACTTTTATTGAGCACCACAAATATCTCGAATGCAATTTGCAGAATGATCATGAGATTTGCTTTGTGGGTGATGAGGGATTCCGTGAGTTATCACAGATGGATCCGAAAGGTGATTCCCTACTCAAAGAGGCAATGAAAAACGATAAAAGTACTGAATGGTTCAAAGATGGTAAACCACAAGCCAATGTTCGTTTTAATTTTTATTTATTTATTTTGAATCATTTCTTGGAAATTTTGACTGTTTTCTGGAAATATTTAAAAAGTATTTTTCACAATGAATCAAGAAGAAACTATTTCGGAGTTTTTCTGGCTTGGAGTGGAGCGGAGTTTGGAGTGGAGCGAAGTTTGGAGTCGAAATGCTTTGCGCTTTAGTAATGTTGATGTTTTCTAATAGACTTTTATGGAAACACTTTAAAATTATAAGAGGTTGATCGTCCTTCGCGTGGTGAAAAATTACGACGGAGTTGCGACACCTGTTCGCTGAGGTGAACCTGTTTCTCTTACCACCCCTACCCGCACCACCTTTAACCCCATCTCTCAACATTAGCTAAACTATGCTTATAGCGTTATCATGGAACAATTACATCGTGTTCTTTGAACTGTTTTATGAGTCGGTGCAATTGGACATATTGTTCAATGCTGATTTACTATGAATTTCAGTGAGGGTGTCTGAGAGCAGAGAGATGTGAGGTTGAGGATCAGAATCTTTGAACGATCGTCGAACAGTTTTGCGATGATCCCATATATTTTAAACGTTTATAATTTGTTTTATTTAGATTGTGGTCAGTTACTACAATTGATACTACAGTTATCTACTTTGATAGATTTGATTCAAATTGGCACATTTATTTCGTCGTTGAAACTCATCTCTTGAGCAGTTCTTAATGCATAATGTATATATATTTCTTTATGAACATTGGCTTATTAAGTCAGGCAATATTTGTATCTCGAGATTACGAGTGTGTTGAATAATGGGAATCCAGAAAACGCTGAACATCTATTATTTGAGCTTTTTCTGGTTGTTTTCCACTTTTTTTTTTGATGGGCGTAGTAGGGAAGATGGGAGAGGTTTTGTTGTCAGTGTTTCTATTTGTTAAGCTGTGATATTCGTAATATTTGAATAATAAAATTTGTCGCAAATTTTTGGACTTGCAGATCAGTTCGAGTGAATGATTGACCTATATGACCTTTTCAAATTTCACTAGGTAAGGTGATAGCCCGACAAAGACAGGTAAATGTTCACTGAATATGATTTAGCGTTTTTCTAGGGAGTGAAAACACTCAGCAAATATGATGGCGCATGATAGTGATAGAAACTTGTTTCATGGTAGAGATCTATAGATGAATTCAAAAGTGCGCTGTTCAGTTCGAATCGATTAAAGGTTAGCGTTGAGAGAACATTCCAAGTGCAATTCTTTCGTTTTTTTTTTTTTTTTTTTTGGGGCTAAACAACCATATGAGCACTTCCGTGTATGTTGTGTTCAGGTGGTCGACGCAAATATTTCGGTAATTTTGAGGCCGTTTTATTTATTTTCATATATTTTATTTTATATTCTTGTATAATCAATAGGGGCGCAAATGTCTCATGACAACAAGCGGAGAAAGCGCCGATATGAGGTATACTCAATAAGGGCGCAAATGTCATGACAACAAACGAGGAGAACACGAGTATGAGATAGCAAGAGAAAAAATTTTGACAAATTATCTCCTCATCGATGAAACTCTACTGCCGAAAAAAATTATTGCCGTTTAAATTATGCAGAAATAGATATGGAATATTCGTATTGCATTATTGGAATGGAAAGCTTATAAAACCGAAATGAAAGAATAATCTCTTTGAGGATAGACAAAAGAATTGAATAATTATCAAAATGACTTAAAAATCTCGATTTAACTATCAAATTTCGATCATCGGAAGTCGACAAGATTTATTACCGATCAGATCGGCACATGCCCATATCGGATCGACCAATGATGTTCATTGTACTATTAGAGTGTGTCAACCAATCTGTCAATGTACAATGAAATCATTCACGAAAAATGCTCAACAAATATCAATGAGTGGAGTTGTACTTTATGTTTATTGTAGTTGCATTCTTTCTCGATAATCAACATTGTATTTACTAGCTCAATATTTACTCGTTATCACTAAATAATACAAAACTAACATATTTGTACTCATTCTTAACATTCCTTTTGTTCTTCAATCATTTATTGCAGCATATTTAAGAATTGTTTTATTTCATTAGTGTATGTTTATTATTAAATTTATAATAATCGTCTATTCTATTTAATAGGTAAATTTATTCTATACAATAGTTTAAATAATATTTTCTAAAATACTAGTGTGATCAATCAGTCCTATCAGTTATTTTTTTTTCGTCTTTTTTTATTCGTCTCAATAATCATCTCTCAATTTTCTTTCGTTCAATTTCTTTTCTCTGATTTCTTATGACCTCTATATTCTGTAAGCTATATAAGCTAACAATTATATAATTTTATAGCTTATATGCTAGCACATATAAGCTATATTTGGGCTTTATTTATTTTATTATTGTATAAGCTAACTTCTATAAGCTATATTTAAGCTTTGAATGTGCTAGTAAATAAAGCATCTGAAAGGCATTAAAAACATTTCCACTGAGTTTTGATATTATTGAGAAATATATGCCCAAATGCGTCTTGCAGATTCAACTTATTCAACTAAGGAATGCTTGTTTTCCGCTACGAGAAAGAATTACTGGACGCAAAGTATATGAGGGATTTCGAATGGGATCTTTATAACTGTCGTAGAGTTAGGGCACGAGAGGGGTCGGGGGGAGGGTCGAAGGGTCGGGGTGTCGGTNNNTTGGGGGGAGAGGTTTTACTACAATGATTAATAGGGGTATATTCGAAGAAACGAATAGGAAAGAGAATATAATTGATATAACTGAGTAGATGAAACCAAAATTAAACGATTGAAATAAATCGACTATGTCTATAATTTTCGCTTAAATTCTTATAACCTCTATATTTCATCAGCTAATATAAGCTAATAACTATATAATTTTATAGCTTATAAATTAATTTATATAAGCTATATTAAGGCTTCATGAGGGTTGGTAGAGTGAAGAGTTAAGTGAAGAGACCCGGGTTCGATTCCTGGCTGATTTTCCAACGGATCGCCAGAGGGCTGACCACCAGGCGTTCCAGAAATCTGGTCAAAACAGCCATTTGTGGTTGTCAGCTGCATCGATACGGGAATCGATGAAACTACAGCTGTCTTTGTATCTTGTATCTTTATATATATTTTATTATTATATATTAAATGCACTATAATTATCGCAATTTGAAAACATTGCACTCAAATCGGTTTTATGCTCTTTCTGAAGGAAGTTTTTTACAATTTTGCGATTCGATTAATTAGCTTAATAGCTTGATCTATTCTTATTTATATTATTGCTTTATTATTCTCATTGCGTATTTATATTAAATGAGCGCTTTTTATATTCTTTTGATTATAATAGAAATATTACTTCATAACTTCGATAATCAAGTAATTTTACAATGAGAGAGGGGCAAAATAAATCATCAAGTTATCTGGTGTATTGCTTAAATCACTAGTTACTGGTTTAGAAAAACCTATATTGTGTTAGCTTAACCAATTGCTTGGTAAAGACACTGTATTAAAAAAACCAGTACTATGCAGCTTACCCGATATGTTGGTTAAGACACTATAGAAAAATCAGTACTTTGTCAGCTTAACCAGTGTATTGGTTAAGCCATTACGTAAAAACCAATTTTTCCATCAATTTACCCGGGATATTGGTAAAGTCGATATGGAAAAAAACCAGTACTCCATCAGGTTTTCTAATGTTTTAGCTCAGTCGTTATGTAAACTGAAAGCATTAGGTGGCACGACAAATTCAAACAATCTAGGAAGAACTCAGAGGTAGAAAGCACACATCTTTTTGGAGGACATTATTCAAAAGAGTTGATGCAATGGGAGGAGACTCCACTGCCGATACGCTTTTGTGTTTTATTTTGTTTGTATGTGTTGAGAAAGTGTCGTTCAGCTAGACACCATCTATTGCTACACTTTTTATCTCTCAGTGATGATTGCAATCTTCTCAACTGCTTCTTTAAATTTCCCACCACTATCATCATCCATCATGGCTAACAATCTCCCCTTCTCCTCTTTCCCATCCCCCTCCNCCCCCCCCCCCCCCCTCTGATCACCCCTCTTTAGCTACACTCAGTCGTATATTTCCGAAAATAATCGCTATTTGCGGCGATAATTTCAGCGAACTACTTTCTCCGGAGATCGGTCTAATGCGTACACGAATCCATTTACAGAGATAGTTGTTTGCAGACACTTGGAAGATTCAGCGAGTTGACCTTTGGCCATTGATACTTGAAAATTGGCCAAAATGTTGGCCTCTACGATATTATTAACAATTTTTATTATTTCATCAGCATCATATAAAATTCTTGTCTATATTCCTAAAATGGGTCATAGTCATGTGAATTTTCTTGGCCATATCGCTGATACACTTGTTCGAGCTGGACATAATGTTGTAAGTGAAAGATTTTTTTATCGCTTATTATTCAATAGAGCTGTAGAGAATTTGGCCGTTTAGATGTCGCTGAAATGCGATCGTATCTGACTTAACTGCTTAGCTTTTATAGAACAGTAAATTTGAGTAATTGCAAATTATTTTCTTATACAAAAATGGACTACCTTCTTATGAATCAGTGATGAATATTCTGGAACAGAGATAAACTCTATCAATTAGAGATGACCATCATTGATCACAGATTAAAATATTGGATCCGAACGGATCGTCAAATAGGTAAACCTCTCTGCCAATTTTGGCATTGCAAAGAGTAGAACTTCAATTCATACAACCAATCCTAATTACTCACAATTACAGTTGTCACATTTATGTCTGATCAATTAGCAAAACTTTCAGAAATAAATATTATTGCATCGGTTTCAGTCGTTGATTGTCGTATTTGTTGACTTCATCACTTTATATAGTTGATAATTTTTTACGCAAATGAGAAAAGATTGTGGGAATAATTCGCTGAAAAGAAAAATTGAATCGTCGAGCCGCAATACAATTTCCACTATCAATATTTTCATAACTATGAACAATTGAGGTTGGACACTTCAAAAATCTTCAGTGACGTTGAAACAGAGAGAACAGTGTGGAAAAAAATCACAAAGAGTTTTTGAAATGCGATATCGTTTTTAAATTTTCTCCTTTCATCATATCCAGCAATGTATTCAATAAAGAGAATAATCGCTTCTTGAGAGTTGTAACTCTTGACCGATCTATGAAGCTACACATTGTAGTTCTATCCTTGCAACTTTCAAATTCCATTCCTGCTCATTTTAATTCCATTCCTATTCATTTTATTTTCATTCCTATGCATTTACTACATGAAGATATCCCGCAAAATAAAGATCCGCTCCGGTTAAGTAACTGATAAAATTAATATAATATCGGCACTTACATATCAGCACTATTTTACAATACTTAAAAATTTAGGAATTATTTACAGTTGAAAAATTAATCCGAATGGAAAAAGCGAAATTATAAGGTTGTGATGTATGAAATTTGTTCGGTGCAAGTAAATAATCTTATCTCAAAATGAAGTGTATGTGCTAAATGACACCATTCATCATTTCAATGCCGAATTCACGTGTCAACTCATAGGCTATTCATAAAGTTCATTGCATTGGGTTATTCCTATAAAGAATATTTCGTTCGCATTCATTAAAAAAAATATCATTGTTCACTAAATATGAACTTTTTTTTTCTTCTTTGAAATCACTCTTTTTATGGCTGGATGGGGCAATTCAACTATACTATCACCTTACGCTATTTACCTCTAACCTATATCTTTCACTACTCTATTTACCGCTAACTTACTAGGTGGTCTATTCACCGGAATATGATGGACGTGTAAAAACGAATGGTACTAAACTAGCAAGAACGATAACTCGAGCAAACAACTTCACTTTATTGGCTGATGCGGATCATTTGAGCGATAATGCATGGATACGTAATGGCGAGGATATCAGTGAAGTGTATTATGTTCGTTACTTTCAGCATCTGCTATTTGAGTTCCAATTACGGGGAGGGGGGGGGGGGGGGNGGGGGGGGGAGAGAAAGGAGGGGGGAGGGAGGGGGGAAATTTCCAGTTACAGAGGGAGAAGGGGAGAAGGGGGGATGTATACTTGGAGGCATAACATATTTAGTATTGCTGAAATAAGTATAATGGAACGATTTTTTTCGAAATTTATATTCATCCATCATTAAGAATATATGATGATGATATTTGTTGTGCAATATAAATTTTACGTCTAAAGACTAAAATATATTTGCATTGCTTTTTTAATAATAATTTCAATTCGTCGAAAAAAGAATCAAATCTACTTTGTGATATTTCTGGATTTTGGGATTCGACATGATGATTCCCAACGATCTATCATTATCACAAATTATTACTGCATATCATTTCAAATGACATTTGGCTTGAATTGACTTTTCTTTTCTTTTATTTACTTTACTTCAATCAACAAAGCATTCATTACGAATATGACGTCTCTTTATATCGCTTTATATGGTCGCATGAAGGTTTGGGCTTAGATTCGTCGCATGCCTATCGGATACTGACGAGTCGATTCACCGTTGTCGGGCTTAAGAGGCGAATCCGGATAAAGCCCAATGCTCTGGTTTTGGCGAGACTGCTAGTCGGAATAGCTCAGCAAGACGGAGTTCAAGGGTCCCATTGGAGCTCCGTTATGATTGGCCACAAAATAGCAAAATTGAAACGATAAATTTGGAAACGATGATTAATAATTTCGTTTGTTTACAGATGATTGCAAAAATTGCAACGATTCAACAAGTCGTTTGTGAAGGTTTTTTAATTTTATTGTTTTTCTAAAATTGAGATAAAATACAATGAACGGTTTAAATCACATAGCATGGGTGTCATTTCCGTCGAACGTATAAAATAAACCTACGAAAGCTATTGAGAAATACAATCAAATGTGTAATGACAAGCCACCTGTATTGACTGCAATCGATATTATCGGCAATTGTTGAGTGCCGAATTGATAAGCGTCCGACATTTCGGTAAAGATTACCGGCCTCGGGGACGATGTAAGGTGGGAGAGTGATGGTTGACTAAAACAAAACAATGAAGAATATTTCGTTGATCGATGCATTTACACCTTTATGCAATAACGCACTCGATGCATGTGTGCTTATAAAGGTGCATTTATGGCAAATAAGCCGTGGACGCAACGAGTAGGACAGTCTGAATCGTCAGTCTGCCACATCATCTCGTCCTCGAGGCTGATAATCTTCACCGAAAAGTCGGTCGTTTATCAATTCGGCACTCAACAACTGCCGAAACAATCGTCTCAATTTATAGAGGTGGCCTATCATCGAAAATCTGACTATATTTACATGATATAAAATTGCGTGAGTTAAACATCATCAAGAAGATTATAGATAAATATACGACGGAAAACAGACTGAAGGGATATAATCGAGAATAGGCAATAGGCTAAATGATAGCTTTTCCTACGGCTAGAAATAGAGCTTTGTAC
This sequence comes from Toxascaris leonina, assembly GCA_022844705.1. NCBI lineage: Eukaryota > Metazoa > Nematoda > Chromadorea > Rhabditida > Ascarididae > Toxascaris > Toxascaris leonina. The sequence continues at coordinate 11,378 of JAARMF010004257.1, forward strand.
GCTAATATAGAAATGACTAGCTTCAAGGAAGTCGCTAATCAGAGCAATACAAGTATAAAGCATACCATTGAGCTCATTACAATTATATGCCTTTTGCACAGCCATATGATCTAATCTTGTAATGGACAGTTTCTTTCTGTATAATTCGCTACTACACTATCGAATGGGGATGGGAAATTTCTTCCCAGGTATTTAATTTAAAAGTTATAAGCTGTGAACTCATTCATTGGGAGTGATAGCATATCACTGTGAGCTTAATCTTAATCAATTTCAATTTGTTCCCCTCTCAGAACGATCCAACAATGGCTCCGCTTTCTCATTTCCCCTTCCAATAGCATTTAGTTTGTCCTAGACACCTTTTTCACTATAACTGTGTACACAGATTGGAATCTTAAAACGACTGTTTTTGTTCTTACTCTTCGCTTTGCGCATCAGATGCTTGCCGCAAATGCTGTACATGATGCTGAGTACTTGGCTATAAAATACCTCATATATTGGAATATATGCATAAGTCCCGCAAAAAAAAATCCCCCAGAGAAGACTCAATGTGGTATAATGTGCTTTGAAAGAAAGTGCATTTCAATAGAGTGCAGTAACCACTTTTAGTGGTGCGCTATCGAATAATACCTTATCATATGCTGTATTTAGAAAACTTATTTAGATATTTAGAAGCCGCCCTCTCTACATCTTCCTTGAAGCTGTTGTTGCATTTCGGACTCGACGACTGATATGATTTTCTTCTTCCATTCTTTTCTATCACTCGTTTTTCGACGAGTCAAACATCGCCCCATTTACTCCCTTACAAAAGTTGCTCCATCTGAGCGGGTGGCCTTCCTCTCGATCTTTTTTTTTGGCCAAGTGGTAGCTAACTAAGAACTTCTGCTCTCCAGCGGTTATCCTTCATTCTCGCAATATATCCGGCCCAGGATAGTTTGTTGACCTCCGTCGAAATGACCACATCCTGAACCTGACTGCGGCGCCGCAAGTCTTCGTTTGTGATATTATCGGTGCGCCATACCCGAAGCACTGCTCTTTTCATAGTTCTTTGAGTTACTGCGCCAAGGTCCACGTTTCGCCTGCTCTTCATGAAGGTTAGACCTGAGGACGTCCTTCATATCGCCGAGCTTAGCCCAACCCGCCTTTCTTCTCCTTGCTATCTCACCGCTGAAGCTGTGACGCATGTAGGCCTCCTGTCTGAGACATACGTATTGTTCCACTTTGATTTCCTCATTGCCCACAAGAATCCTGGTCTCTCTAATGACCTCTGATCTCATGTACTTGTTCTTCCACAATTTATTTTCAGCTCAACCTTCGCTCCTTCTTTATTCAGTTCCCGCAGCATCCTCCATAGTGTTATGGTATTATTGGCGAACAGTACTACATCATCGGTAAATAACAGATGATTGAGTCATTCGCCGTCAATGGGGATGCCACTACTCCATTTGAGCCTACTCATCACTGACTTCAAGCACGCAGAAAACAATTTAGGTGATACTATATCCCTTTGTTTAATGCCTTTATTCATATTTGGATTGGGTCAGCAAACAAGGTGATTTCTGTCGGGCATCCTCTGTTTGCGTTCCGAAGTACCTCGATGTAGCCGGAGTCCACGACTTGCTCAGAGAGTGAGTGCTTGCCACATTCCGTTCATCTCCACGCTGTTGAAGGCCTTCTGGGAATTTAAGAAAGCTACTGCGAATGAAAATTTATATTCACGGCTACGCTCCGAGATTTGAATGAGCGTGCAAATGTGATCCCGCGTGCTGAAACCTTTACGGAAGCCCGCTTGCTCACGATGCTTCTGCTCATAGAGTGTCGGTGTTATTCTGTTGGTGATGATTTCGGTGAACAACTTATAGAATGCGGAAGCAGAGAGATTGAGCGGTGGTTTCTGAGATCTTCATTGACGCCGTTCTCGTGCAGCAGGATAGTCTTGGATGTCTTCCGCTCATCCGGAACCTTTCTTTCCTCCAAATAACGAGGGATTCTTTCTGCGAGCGCCTTCCACAGTACAAGACCACCAGCCTTCAATAGCTTGACCGCTATTCCGTTTTTTCTAGGAGCTTTTTTGTCCGACGTGGCCATCAACGCATATTGAAGTTCGCTGAATGCGACTAATGGGAGCTCCCCTTCCTGAAGGTGTAGTGCCGGTTCCTCTACGAGGGTCTTAGATGTGAATAAGTCTGTGTAGAATTCCTTACAGGCTTCTTCTATCTCACTTCGTGTCGCGACCTTTTCGCCGGCGGCGTTCCCTAGAGCGGCGAGGTCATTCTTGTAGAGCGCGAAGCTTCGTTTGCATCGTTTGCATGTTTGCATCCTTCTCCGATGTTTCCAGAAGCCTTTTCATGCCGTATTGCTTGAAGTCCTCTTTCATCCGAGTTCTAATTAGCTTGCAGAATATTGAGTATTCGAGATGCCCTTTTCCGTTCCTTTTCTTCCGTCTTCTCTTCTCCAACAGCTCCTGTGTGCCTGATGATATTCTGCTCTCCTTGCTTTTCGGTTGCCTTCTTTCTGCTTGTTTTGCAATAGACGGTAACTTCACGAGAAGACAGCGGTAGTTACGAGGCATTTGCAGTCTTCACTCTGAACTCGGATTCCTCGATAGTCGTTCTAAGCAGCCATTTAACAAATCTCATGCTTAACTCCGTTTCCCCAACGTGGAGTTTCGCGCGTAGCAGCCTATGATCACTTTCCGTGTTGAATAATGGCACCACCGAAACAACTCGTAGTAGGCACAGAGAGTTTACCAGTATACAGCCTAAAGAGTTTACCGGTATACAGCCTATCTCCTTGTTCGTTTGTGCATCTGGGCAAATCCACGTCCACCTTTTTGCAGTCTTCTTTTTCCACCAACTGTTTCTAACGTAGTAGCCGGTCGTTTTGGCGAATGCGGCAAGCCGTTCTCCTCTATCGTTAAGCTCACCAAGTCCACATCGGCCAATGAACTGATCTTCTTACTTCCCTCCTCCTAGTTTAACGTTGAATTCCCCAGTTATCGTAGTATATGTAGAATTCCGCTCCGCGGCCCTCTGGACTTCTTCATAAAAAGCCTCCATATCTTCATCCGAACTTGCGGAAGTGGCAGCATAGATCTGTATGACTTTGANCGATGCTTCTGCTCATAGAGTGTCGGTGTTATTCTGTTGGTGATGATTTCGGTGAACAACTTATAGAATGCGGAAGCAGAGAGATTGAGCGGTGGTTTCTGAGATCTTCATTGACGCCGTTCTCGTGCAGCAGGATAGTCTTGGATGTCTTCCGCTCATCCGGAACCTTTCTTTCCTCCAAATAACGAGGGATTCTTTCTGCGAGCGCCTTCCACAGTACAAGACCACCAGCCTTCAATAGCTTGACCGCTATTCCGTTTTTTCTAGGAGCTTTTTTGTCCGACGTGGCCATCAACGCATATTGAAGTTCGCTGAATGCGACTAATGGGAGCTCCCCTTCCTGAAGGTGTAGTGCCGGTTCCTCTACGAGGGTCTTAGATGTGAATAAGTCTGTGTAGAATTCCTTACAGGCTTCTTCTATCTCACTTCGTGTCGCGACCTTTTCGCCGGCGGCGTTCCCTAGAGCGGCGAGGTCATTCTTGTAGAGCGCGAAGCTTCGTTTGCATCGTTTGCATGTTTGCATCCTTCTCCGATGTTTCCAGAAGCCTTTTCATGCCGTATTGCTTGAAGTCCTCTTTCATCCGAGTTCTAATTAGCTTGCAGAATATTGAGTATTCGAGATGCCCTTTTCCGTTCCTTTTCTTCCGTCTTCTCTTCTCCAACAGCTCCTGTGTGCCTGATGATATTCTGCTCTCCTTGCTTTTCGGTTGCCTTCTTTCTGCTTGTTTTGCAATAGACGGTAACTTCACGAGAAGACAGCGGTAGTTACGAGGCATTTGCAGTCTTCACTCTGAACTCGGATTCCTCGATAGTCGTTCTAAGCAGCCATTTAACAAATCTCATGCTTAACTCCGTTTCCCCAACGTGGAGTTTCGCGCGTAGCAGCCTATGATCACTTTCCGTGTTGAATAATGGCACCACCGAAACAACTCGTAGTAGGCACAGAGAGTTTACCAGTATACAGCCTAAAGAGTTTACCGGTATACAGCCTATCTCCTTGTTCGTTTGTGCATCTGGGCAAATCCACGTCCACCTTTTTGCAGTCTTCTTTTTCCACCAACTGTTTCTAACGTAGTAGCCGGTCGTTTTGGCGAATGCGGCAAGCCGTTCTCCTCTATCGTTAAGCTCACCAAGTCCACATCGGCCAATGAACTGATCTTCTTACTTCCCTCCTCCTAGTTTAACGTTGAATTCCCCAGTTATCGTAGTATATGTAGAATTCCGCTCCGCGGCCCTCTGGACTTCTTCATAAAAAGCCTCCATATCTTCATCCGAACTTGCGGAAGTGGCAGCATAGATCTGTATGACTTTGAGGGTTGCGTATTTAGTCAGCTGCAGAAGAAGTGGATCAACCATTCCCGACAACAGCTGATAATCGAGAATGCTTAATTGCAACGTTCTGTTGACGATAAAGCCATTCCCTCCAATTTGTTGCATTCCGGCTCCTTTCCCTAAGAAGGCTGCATCTCCATTCTCCTAGGTGGCTAGCAATTCTTCTCTCCCCTTC
>JAARMF010004264.1:5692-15958 GCA_022844705.1 Toxascaris leonina
CCCCCCCCCCCCCCCCCAATATTTTCTTTTGCAGTAGCGAGGTACTTATTCCTCCCTTTTACCTCTTTTTTTTCGAATTCACGAACAGTTTTTGATCGCTTCCCTTATCATTTCAGCACATTCCCTCTTCCCTCTCACTTTGCCTTTTTCTCCCACCCGAAATTGGGAAACGGTGGGAAGCCATATGCGCTACTTATGTCTCAGCAGTATGCATTGTTGCGGAATTAGCCACATTGTTGATGCGATTGAAGGAATCCAGATGACCCCTCTTGTTCCCTTTATTCTTTGCAAAACAGGGCTATATCTCCTAGTTTAGATGCCCACTCTTATCGCTCGATAGCAAGAAAATAAGTGGCAAAGCGAGGGAGAATGGGGTTGAACGATGACCGCCGTCCTCTGCTGGTTCGACAGCTCNNNATAAGTGGCAAAGCGAGGGAGAATGGGGTTGAACGATGACCGCCGTCCTCTGCTGGTTCGACAGCTCTAAGGCTAAATTCACGTTCAAAGCGACATTGGGGCTCCGGCGCTATACAACAGCTCCTTTTAAACACCTTAAGCATTCAAAAGTGAATGAACAGGAAAGTTCCTCCATAAAAAAGAACGAAAAAATGAAATAAATCAAAAAAACATTTGAAGCGCTGCTGCACACTTCAGATAAGAACTTTCGTCTCAATAGATAGACACTTGAAAATAAAACAACAACTCAATACCTTACACTGAACACATGCAACCAAAGGGTTCCAAATTCGACTCTCAATATATCATCAATTAGAACAGCAGGATCACATCTCTCCCCCCCTCCCCCCTCCCTTCCCTCTTCCCAATTAAAACCGTCAGATCGACAAAGAACAAACAGTTAAAACTCACCGTCGATCTTTTTGGCGGACGTTTTCAACAGCTCGAGAGTGATTAATGTGTGCTTAGCGGGCAAATAGAACAATGGTGGTTTAGCGTGTGTTTGTATGAAATTCCTCAGCTTACGATAGTGCTCTTGCTTCTGCTCTGCCTGCAATTGCATCGCTCATCAACATCAATGCCATAACTACCATTGATTACACNACCAATGCCACAACTACCATTGATTACACCTTCATTACAACAATCAAACCTTCACGCACAATAATGCCTCAACGGAGAAACAGAAGTGAAATGAAGGGGGAAAAATTATAAAAAAACCATTAAAATTGAAACACTTAAAGGAAAAGTTGATTTTTTTTTTCGACTTGCAGCAAGCGACGCATCTGATACGCTTATAATGAGTGATAAATTTAGTTGCTCTACAAACTTATGTTCGATGCTCAGAACTCTCCCGATGTTATGACTTCTTTCGAAGAAGCTCATTCAAGCGATCAAATCAAGAAGGTCGGTAGCAGACTTGCTAGAAAGTTGCTTGAACAAGTGATGTGTTAGAAGGATGACTGAAAGCTATGCATCTGACAGATATCATGTCAATTGGATCACCACAATCAGTTGGACTCCACCTTGCCGTTCTCAATCCGTTTGGTTTCTCTTTTACGTCAATGCGACTATAGGAATGCTCACATTTGCTGACGATACGCAAATTATATACGATGCTTCTTCGGCACAAAAGAAATTAGCACTATCATATATGAGTGAGGGTTGTAGAGTGAGTGATCTATATGCAACTTATACAGAAGAACGACGATAAACTCAAAAACAAAAGAGGCTATTTTTGCGTCGCAATAAATAACACCATCTTAACCACCACGCAATTTCTGATCAACTAATTCTTCAAACCTTTCATCAATAAATATCTTTACATATCTACTACTCCACCCGCCAATGAATCGATAGAGACGCGAATTCCTAATACGAACTCTTCTGCTTATCTGATCACAACTCATTCACTCATAGCAAAGCAGTAAAATATGACTAACGCGCCACCTATCCATATAAACAACTCAGCGAATGCGGCTCACTGCACAAAATTATTTGTACGCTCAACCTGAATTCAGGCTATTAGTGATTAGTAATTAATTTAGTAGGGAGATGAATAACTGAAATAGCTGCAGTCGAACTCCCAACAAGATCAACTCCTCTAATAAATCATCACTAATTCAATGTAGGTGCGATAATTGGATATTTCTTGGAATGTGACACAGTGACAGCAACGATAAAGCAAATTGAAAATATTACATATTGGATGATCGCTTTTTTCCTCTGCAGAGACTTTATGAGGCGTTCCTTCTCACGTCGCTTCTCAAAGAGTTCAAGACGCTCCTTCGCTAGTCGTTCCTTCTCCTCGATCTCTGTTGCTCTTAGTCGTCGCTCAACCTCTTTCTGCTTCTCGGCCTGAAACGAACGAAACAAATGCTTGATATACTCGAAACTTTCAAAAAAAAAAAAAAAAAAAACTGCAGTGACCAACATAAAGTCACTAAAATAACCTCTGATCTCGTGGCAATTGGCAAAGATTTGCGCAGGTAGCTCGAAAACAGATAATATAGGAAGTTTTACACTCGCCATCACAGTCATTATTAATCACACATTGAGACAGTCCCTTCCAATTTAATGCTCTGTCACTCGTTGAAATTTGTCGATTACCGATTTTCAGCAAAATTTGCCACTCATCGGATTGAATCAGAAAATATGGCGAAGATATCCGAAGTTACGCAATTTTTATTAATTTCTTCTTCACGAGCTGTCAATATCTGTTTGCAAATTCTTGCAGTAGGAAAACTTGCCCTGCCCACCTCTCTATTGGATATGATCGCCCAGACATGATTCGAACGCCCATTCGCCGAGATCTGATCATTGANTGCCCAGACATGATTCGAACCCATTCGCCGAGATCTGATCATTGAATAGAGACCGCAATTTTTTTTTTTTTTTGGAGTGCATAAAAATGGGAAATTCCATTTACCACGCCTTAAAAGACAAGAAATATATATGCTGCAAATGATAATGTAATAAACGGTGAAATGAAGGGCATGTTGGGCTCACAATGCACAGCAATTTTCCACAAATGCTTCTTTCTGCTCACTGACGAACTGACGATTTGAAGAAGGCACAGGGTGTGGATCTGAGGGAGGTGGGATGGCAAGGAATCATGCCTTTCGATGGGCGATTAAATTTGAGCAGTAAAGTAGGGATTAAACGAGTTCGAACAGAATCAACCAAGTCTGGTGATTCTCCTCTTGCTGCTCACTACTCTACCAGCACCACAAACTACTAACACTATTTACTGCCATTACAATTATTTATCAATACTATTCGCATATACTACTACAACCCGCACTATGATTTATTAATACCTTTATTATCACTTCCCATTACATCCCTACTACAGAGTTGCACTCAGTGCCAAAGGCCCCGACCAATATAGCGCCCACTAGTTGTACCATTAACGTAAAACCTGCTAGCACTTCCAATTCTATTTCCCATCATCGTTAGTAAAACTTGTCACAAATGCGTAGCAATGCCAGATGTAACATGTGTCATTAGTAATAATGACACCCATTAACGTGGTAACAGACAATCCCAGCAGCAATAGAACACAAAACATCATCTATTAGTGTAATTATTCCTGCGCCCACATAAAATATTTCGTCAAATTAAAAAAAGCATCAAAACCCGCGAAAAACGGTGATATAAATAAACTACACTTCAACATAACCAAAGTCACCGAATAACAAAGTTCAATGGTTTTAATGTGTCAAAACAAATTATTCCTAATGCGAAATCTGGATCGGAAGCGAATATCGATTAGTCTTATCAACAAACTTTCAATACTCCAGCAATTAGTTGGCAGCTCATCGCAGCTTTCTCTGCTCATAATTCCCTTCGATTCTCGATGAATCCTTAACGGTTCTCATAAAACGTCAACAGAAATAAATAACTCTATCACAATTACTGCTGAGTGAAAACAATGCAGTACACTCGAAGAAATAAATAATAAAATCATCGTACCTGTACTTTCTCAACCGATGATACTTTCTTCTCGTCTTTTTGAAATCTTTGCAATGTGCCGAGCAAAAGATTTGAAAACATACGACGATTGCTGAAAATAAAGAAAATATTCTGAATTTTAAGAAGAAAGGATACAACAAAATTCAAAAAATTTCATATTCATCGCACAATTTAAACACAATTTTCGGTAACAATAATAATAATAATAACAATAATAATAATAATAATAATAATAATAATAATAATAATAATAATAATGCGACGTCACAAATAATAATATTTATTAGGCAATAAATACAACGCATCCAATTTACAACCAATCCATCATTGCAAAATCTTTTGAACAATATCACTATAACAAACAAATGCGTTACATTAATTGGTGCGCTAAAAGGAAAGCCCATGAAGAGTGAAGATTTTTCATAATTTATGCGAAAGGCAGAGAAAGCGATTATTTCCGATTTGAAAATAAAAGACACAGTGGAAAGATAAAATCCAGAAAAAAAAAAGGAAAGAGGGACCACCGCAGTAAGCGATGAGAAAAAATGCAGTACTCTACTTCCAAGTGACATTTATACTAAGTGATCGGTAGGCATGAGATGATACTACGACACCACCAAATACTTACGATTGTCCATGGCAAAATAGGCCGCCATTATGTCAATCACCGTATAACGAAGAAAATATAAGAAATAGTTTCAACTACATATTAAGCGGATAATGCAAATCACGCTGCATGCCAACGCACAGGCTCTCTCTTCCGTATTTGCAGAATGGAGGATTACACTGAAGCGCCACACAATAAAACAATGTTCCACCCCAAAGGTGCGTTTACTTTTGCGTGATATCTTCGCCTCTTCTGATAGAATCACCTAATTTCCCATCACCCATCAATCCTCCAAAATCATGCTTCATCTCCATCAACTCAATAAAGCACGAACTATGGCTATGCGAAAATTACAGGCAACGATTCAACAATGCAGATGTTGTCTGAATCTCTGAACAAAAACATTCCGTCAACTATCCCATAATTGCAAATTTAATGAGCATCGTTATATTGCAATCAAAAACTATGAACTTTCAAATAATTCAACGATATTTGCCGAGTGTGAGCATTTGTCTCAATCGAATCGACAAAAATATGTCAAGAACATAAATATGTCAGGAGACATTAAAAAAATGGCCAAACTGTGCCATTTCTGAAGAGATAGAACGCTGCTCCTTTAGTGCTTAACGAAATAAAAATAAAAACATAGGCACACGGTGGTAAGAAAAATGAACGACCAATAACCCAACGTGCTGCGTGAATAAAACGGAGATGCCGAATCCCACCTTACCTCCTCATTTATGAATAAATATAAATTTGGATTTGCATAAATATAAATATAAATAAACACAAATGCCGCTTATAATAAAGCTTTACATATACAACGGACCTGCCGCACATTAGCATATAACTCTATTCATTCGTGATCATGTATGAAGCACGATACTCCGACCATTTAGGATGCGAAAAGAATGGTCAAATTGGAAGCTAAGCAGCCGAGTTCGATATACTTCCCCTATCCTTGCAGGTAGATGAAATCTTGTCGGCGATGGATCTATCGACGCACGAAATGTGTTAAAAACCTTGCATCCCTTATTCCAGCGTTTTCAAATATATGTCAAAATAGCGCAAATCGTATGATAACTGAATGGTGACCTCTGACCTCAATAAAACACATCCACTGACTATCAACAGCATTAACCACTTATATGTGATCGCAATATAAACATTAACAATCAACTCACCGAATATTGACTTCTTTCTTCTCAGATTCCTTAAGTTCAGAAATAGCCGCCTCACGCGATTTCGTCTCGATGGCAGGCATGACGATCGACGACTGCACTGTGCGACGTGTCTCCTCCTCTCCCTCCTCTGCACGAGCCCGCTTCTCTGCACCCTCATAGAAGCTAAATGCAGCGCTTTTGTTTCGAATTTGCGCACTGCAGAAAGGGGAGAGATTGAGTGAAAATATGAATACATACTCCACGTCGACGTTTTGTATACCTGGCTCAAGCTCTTAATAACCAAGCTAGTGTCACGGCTGGCACTCACTCCTTATTTGCTAGAAGAATCTTTCAATGCCTTACCGATCATATGCCATCAATAAACGACGATGTTATTTGCATAACCAAGTAATGGCATAACCTACGAGTACTCAGCACTCACTGTAAATTAAGAGAAAAACAGTTACTTCAAATGCGGGAGGGCAATCACCGCAAACACAACTTATGTGCAATTGCTTTGCGGTGCTTCTTATTAGCAATGATTTAGCTAATAACGACGCCTACATAATAAAAGATTCAAATATGTGTAACTCACTCATTATCGGCGGAGATGACAAGTCTGCGTTTATTCGATGTTCCCAATGACCCCACACTCACCGTACGTACATCTCTTCTGTAAATACAACCGATTCAACCCCACCCAATAAAGTTGACTCAAACCACAAACACATCATCTCACACTTCCTCCTGCCAAATTCAACAAAAATGCAAGAACATTTCAGAAATATTGATGAACACTCATTGATATGCAAGCCACTTTGCTTATTACTCTTATAAAGGCACGTTAAGCGGAAACTTTTAACACTCAGTGCATAAGGCTTACTCTCAAACGCCAACCACATGGCATGATAAACGATAGGTAATGATGTATAACACGCTTCCTTATGAAGAAATGGACGATGAACTGCATTACAGTCAGCATTAGATATGGAGGAAAGGAAATGTTTTCAAATGAATGCATCAAAATCTTTAGATGACGAAAGTATCCGATGCAGGCCAACATTGCGATACGACTACCGCACTATAGCCTTGGGGCGCTTTAAAAGGTTGATAAAAGAAATAAAAAAAGTTTATTCTGCATAAATCTGGTTCACTTACATTTTAACATGGCTGAGTCATGTGACAGTCATAAACAGCACCGACACTCTTCCACCTAATTCCCGCCTCTCCTTCCCTCCCCCCCCCCCCATCCCTTTCGTTGGCGCTTTCAATGCTCAGCTCTCTCCTCTTAGAATCATGCCGCCAAATGCTACTCACTACGCCCGCTCGAACACCGCGTCTTCTCGAAGGTAATATGTAGTCTCTAAAAATGGCGCAATAGAAGGTATCCCAAACCAGTTGCTCACCTGTCTGCTACATAAAAATTGTCATTGCGTGGTGCACCATCCGAGATACGCCTCCGAACAGCACCCAACCTGTAACCGATCCAACGGTTTATGCAGCACTAATTTATTCTTTATTTAGTCACGCAAATAACTCGAAAATAGAAGATAATATGACATTCAATGCTTATAGCTCTTAGCTCTATAAAATCTTCGAACATTTTTCACATCACAAGACCAAACTTTCAAAGAACACGAAAGACCTCTCCCCTTCCTTCTCTTTATATAAGATCCCACCGTTACGATGCACAACTACTCATTCCTGCCGTTTGTGTGCTTCGAGCTCTTCCACGTAAATCCACAACAAGCACATGCTAGTGGTCACTAAAATTCGCTCGTACAGCTACAGTTCAGGAGTGATCTTTTAATACCGCAAGGATCTTGATATTCCATATCCACAGAACATATACTATGGGAAAAAGCTGCTCGAAAAATTGAATGAAGCTGTGACCTGTATGCGCAATCTTTTTGAACTAAAATGTCATCTCGATAGCTTTTGCTCAAGCATGTTTCAGAGGCGACAGTTCTATGTTTATGCCCTATTTGTTTCTGTTCGTCGAGTGGTCGCAGTGTGCAAACTATAAAACATGCAGCTGAGGAATTTAGAAAGCGTAACCTGCATCATGCATTACCTAATACCTTCCCAATTTATCGCAAAAATGACTGAAATAAAGAATGTTCTGAAATTTGCACATCACCTTTCTCATATAACCAACGAAGTACGGCTTAAAAAAAAGTAATTCTTTTTTCTAGGCTGATGTTTTGCGTAAGCGTTTAGTTTCCTAGGAGGCACGTAGTAAAACTCGTAACTATCAAAATCACTGCCTCATCTGCCCACTTCTTAAATCTCTATTATTTTATTTATCTCTATTAGCTGGTAGAGATAAAAATTAGCGCTAAATATGAGTTCAGCGTTTATTTATCAACGGTATCATATATTGTTTATGAATTTCAACCACCAAATCTTTGCTCTGCCTCCAAAGAACATCTCATTCATCGTTTTCCGCCCAAAATACAAATCATGTTCACTCACCTGTCACCTGTCGTTCCATGTGCTCATCGGCCATTAATACCTGTTCCCACCTATAGTGTCCACTTACGTATGCTATCATAACATGAACTCCAACTTACTTTCAGTTGGCAATGTCTACAACAACAATCGAAGCAAGAACTCATCGTAACGAAATCAACTGCCACAAACATCACCGCGATTTCAATTATCCATCTTCCACTGCGATTCAACATCTAACTCAGACTTATGCAAAGATTTCTCGACATACATAATACTTTTGGAGACTTAGTCTACGGCTTGACAAACTATAGCAAACTACTCCATCGGCTCCTTTATTTAGTTGAAAGGCCATACCTCCACAAATCTTTTCTTTTGCTGTTCGTTTTTGCTTCCCGGCGATCAGTTATTCTACTTCTCCATCATTACTAACACTCGAGTATAAAATTTAGTTCGTTGATAAAAGAGTAATGAATACTTTAGTTGCTACAAATAATTGCAAATATATACACAAGAATAACGATGCACTAGAGAACAGGCATCATTGATATACACTAGAAGACAGATCGTGAATAGAAAGGGTGGGAAGGAGAGCATTCAGCTGAATAGTGCAAAAGAAGAACTGGAATATTTTTACGCCTGAAGCAAAGATGCATAAAACGTACTGCAAATCAATGACTGTATTCGTTGATGGTCACTCGGAAAACAAGGACTACGCTAGCAAATCTGTATGAAGAGGCGGCGGAAAGCACCCACCTCATACTAAAATAACACCCCCCCCCTCCTCCTCCCTAAGGACTCCCATTTTGATATCAGGCAGGTATAGGCATATATGCATATGAGCATAGGTATACGCAGGTAGACATATGCAAGCATATAGCATTTGCGACTCGGCAATGGGCTTAGTACTTCGGCGGATATAACAAACCATTACAAAGAATGCTACTAATATTTCTAGTGAAATCACTCGAACAAAACACAACTGCTCACCTTTCACCACGACTCGACAACGCCGAAATTGAGTCGTCGATGTTACGAAGCTCGTCGAATGCCCTCGAGATACTTGCTGTTAATTCGTCCACATCCATTTCCACACTCCTTTCCAATCTGCATTTAATGTTTTGCAACTCATAACTATGCCCAATTACGTTTAATCTGTTTCCGTTGCTATTTGAGATAGATGACCGAATTCAACCCATCATTACCTCATGATGATGGGTTAAACATGGTATTGGGCCCAGTTTTGCTAGTGGTTACCACCGCTATCGCAACCGGAATCGCTTTAAACCAAGACCGGACACTGACTGGTACCGGAGGCAGCTATATGATCAGCGAGGTATTTCGCGATATCAAATTACATAGTTGTTGCCATACATCATTGCTCCTGCGAACATTGCTCCACGATCAAGGTTAGGATCATGGCTAAGAATGGTTTTCACGCAGATTCCCAATCGGCTATCGCCATAAAGACTTTCAAAGATACGGAAGGCTCAAAAGTATAGCTGTTAGTTGCAAATCTCGATAACGTCCCGGATCTAGGCGAGCGATAGGAGAAGCTCACCTGACGCTTACAGGCCTCAAACGGGGAGATGTTATCATTATAGATCGGAAGCCTGAAGCAATATTCCAGCAAAAACAACATGTATTATATCAGGATCAACTTCTTAGTTGAAGACGACAACAGATAGGTGCTAGAGCGACGTAAGAACGGTCTAGGAAACAAAACACTACAGTTCTAAGAAAATGGTATGAGGGCCGGATGAGATAGGCCCAGAAAAGAAATCTAAGGAAATACTCCTGGATCGACGGAATCTTTTGTCCCCCTCGGTTCGCCGATCAGTTGACATTACAATGACGGTTCTTGCATCAAAGGATAATGGAAGTAAACGATTCCTAGTCGTATTATATCAGGCGACTATTTCTATCAACCCCTTTGTACAATCGAAGATGTCGCCAATTTGCCCACTCGTCCACAAATATTGTCCATTACTTCAAACTCCCTCCCTCTTAGGCACAAACGAACAAAATCTTATCGACTCTCCAACCAAACAACTGCAATCTGCTTTGCGATCACTCAAATCCGATCGTTTACGGCAATTTTACCTCTCAAAGTAT
>JAARMF010004265.1:3324-15954 GCA_022844705.1 Toxascaris leonina
GCCAGGGTAAGCGTTGCTTGCAGGTGAAACGCAAACTGAGCTAGCTATTTATGCATCGATTAGATGATTAGTGCGCGAAGGGAACAGGAACTTCGCCAGGGAACGCTTCACATGTTCACCACACAGTAGCTGTCACTGATGTCTGGGCTAGACTGAACATCGCTGTCTCTCGTAAAACATCAACCATTTAGAGGATTTTTGGTCGGCGATATTTTGTAGCGACTTTTTCTAGTATAGGGTGCTGTTTCAATGTTTCTTGAATTTGTTTCACCTGTTAACTTGCATTTCCTACAAGCTTTGCTGGCATACCAAATTCGCGCCTTTCCGCATATCAACTCTGATTAAATCATTCTTGCAACATAACCGGAAGACGTTGGAACAAATTACTGAGGCGGAGTACGTTCAGCTGAGAACTTTTATATGGCTCCTGAGACCACTGAGCCAGTTAGTGACCAAATTACTAAGTTATGGTCATCTAGCAGTTCTCATTGCAGACCAATACCTAGACGTAGTTAGCCGGCGGTCAGCTAAAAGTGATGCTCGAGCAGAGGTTCTGGCTGTACTTTCAACTTATTTTTAAGTTCGCCAGTTGACCTGGAATCGCTGATATACATTCTCTGGTTGCGCTTGTCTGACCTGGCAGCCAGAAAATAAAGTGATTGGACTTTTTGAGTTATTTTTATGTGTGTAATTCAGGTTCAGTGGTCACCTCGCATGCGTATGCAGCATATATGCGAATGCCGATAGCCATACGCTTAGAGATTAGCCAGCGATCGTGCAATAGCAGTTGCACACGGAAGTATTGCTTACAGCTTGACATAGCTATTTATGTAGTGGTTGTGTTCCCAGTACGAAAATGGCTGTTTACTGGAAAACTTGGATTATCGTCGGGAGTGAATGTAATCATGATTGGGAAACAGTGATTTCTGGTATGAACCTCAATCGCTTTTATCTTTAATGAGCACAGTATTGGAAAAAGCGGTGAGAGACGAAATGTTAGTGATACGGATGATCGGATTTTAATGGGAATTTACAATTAAGGACAACAACAAAACAATCCGGGTCAAGCGGCATTCGTCCAACATTACTATGGTCAGCAAGGACAACAGCAAACTGGTTATCAGCCGAACGCTTATGGTGCAATGCAGTATACGCAGTCAACTGCTCAACCACAACCCCAAGCCGGTAGTGCACCTACGGTCGACCCACAGACAGGTCACGATTGCCGTCGATGTTGTTTTTTGATATTATCTGATGAACAGCTCAATAACTAGAGGTTTTTTTATCGTGTTGAACTTCGCATGACGTAAAAATTGCCCCTAGCATAAAAGCTCTATAATATAGAGCGTACCCAAGAAAAAAATACCCATGGAACCCCGATAGTAAAAGATCAATCAACTATGGTGAGATGATGACTGCAAAGGGTGGGCATTCAAGAGAACTAGGTAATTCGCGTTCGATCGTACTCGTATTTGCATCAAATATAATATTGCCTTGTCGGGTATGTTTACGGGGAGGAGGGGGGGATGAGATAGGATAGTGTGAGTTGATTAGAAATTTACATGGACCTAGATCTTTGGTGTGGAAAACCATTTCTTGATAAGCTACGTTCAAAATGTTGACCTTCGAATGGTCGAGTGCTGCTTGTCGGGTGTATGTACATTGCGGTCGGGTGACTGAATTTCCTATCATTACTTCATATCACTTAGTGACGTCGGAGATGCACGACGGTGTTTCTGGAATGTGCTCCACCAACTACTTTGTATCGCTTTTAATCCGTAGTGTCGTTCTACTGCTACGTGGAATTGTTTCATACGGCAGCAATTGTTTCACACATAGCTGTTCTACAGCGGCTACTAAGTTGGGACGAAACGTTAGTGATGCGTATGAAATAATAAGGCTCATGAAGTGACCTACGGCGTGAACTGCGCATCGATAACCTACTCCTCAGCTTCGCGGTCCATTCTTGCATCAGCAATGGCAGCGGCTCTCAGAGAACGGAGGAAATTTCAGAGGGAGCAGAGGAAACTCTTATGCTTTCTTCGGAATGTTTTATTTATATTCTAGGGTGCCTTCAATGCGTGAGTGTGGGTTTATGATGGTATCTCTCAGTTGACTCATTTTGTAAATATGGAATTGCTTTCAGAAAGAAACCACATCTCGTGATCATTTGCGATAGTAGGGGGTAACCGTTTAAGTTGATTTATTCGCTACTAGATATGGTCCTAAGCGACGCGATAACTAATGATTCCTTCATATTTGGCTTATTATCTCTGCTTGGAAATAAACCCGTATCATGTTACATTTTGGTGACATACAGTTGACCATAGTGAGATACGGGAGCTACTTTCGAACAGAGATGGGGAGGGAAGGCTTCGAAAAGCAATTGGGGAAAAAAAGTTGAGGGACCGTTTCGCGGCGCTGAGGACGCCCTGAAACGGCCGCATGATTCCTCGAGGGGAAGTGGTGATTGATCAGGACGGGGCTCCTACAGAAGAGTTGGAGGTTGCTTTCTCGAGAGGTTGGCGTTTGGGAAACGGAGAGCACACACCATAGTACGATGCGTCTGTAGTTGTGTCACTTGGAACCTCTAGTGCGAAGCGCTAGCAAGAATTTCACAGCTTCTGCAGTGCTACATAAGTAGTTACGAAACTTGCCTACGAAGGGCCAGTTTGCGCAGTCACCTATCACGTCTTTCATAAAACGTTCTCTAACCGCGTGACGAACGACTCACTAGACGTGCATTTTGCTAGTCTTACACTGTGATCTGAGGTTTTGTTGGCGCTTTCTGGGACCAGGTAGACGATATTCGTTTAACCAAAAATCACAGCCAGATATCACAGCCAAAAAACCCGCAAGCCATATGTCCTTCACTGTGATGTTGTAGCCACTATGAATCTTGTGAGGGGACAGATTGAGAGAGACTTGCAGGGTCAGGCACAACTTGCCATTTCTAGAACACTTCCTCGGAGGTGTTTCTGAATGCTTTTTTCATGTTTCAGGACAGGCGGATTTCACTGCGCAGTGGGCTGAGTATTATAGAAGTATGGGACTGTATGATCAAGCGGCGCTTCTCGAACACCAAGCGAGGGTCAGTGCACAGTCGACCACGCAGACAGGACGCTTAGAACAGCCGGTAAGTCTTTCGTAAGTAGTCAAGTAGCAAACGTGCGCTTCTGGTTGTGCTATTTGAAACTTCTTCGAAATGGGGCTTAATTTGCGGCCACATTCGTCTCTCGCTGCTTTCGAACAAGCGTTCTAAACGTTTCAAAGGCCGATAGATAAGTGCAATTTTTCTTTGTTCTGCGAGACTCGGGATTACTACGCCTGAAACTTTCGACAGTATAGCTTCTCGTAGGCTGTTAAATTGATTCCAATGAATTGACGTTGATATCGAGTCGAAATACTTAACACCTTCGCACCAGGTTTGTTTCTACAACAGGATACGACTTCAGTGCTGCATTTCCAGCGTAAAATGAACGTCTTTGAGGTGTATGGTATATTCGGAGGACAAACAGCACCAAGTGCGCAGAATTTAATGGTGAATAATTCGACGCAGGCACAGCCGAAACCGGATTACTACTATTCTCATCAACACTGATCACTAATTTCTGGCCGAGGACCACTTACATCAAGTGGCTTTGATTCGTGAACTTCTCAGGTTAATTCTACTTATGTAGCTAAAGCAACATATGTCGTACTATATCTATTACTGCTGCATCTGTGCATCCACTTGAGTGCCGATGATTCACAGTTTGATTGTCGTCGACTTTGTGTAATTGATTATGGCCTCTTTGTGGTTTGCGACAGCTTCGCGATGTTTGAACGCGAACGATGTTTTGAGATGCAGAAGAAATCATCAGGCTTTCGGGTCACAATTTTTGCAGCTTAAAATGCCATATGGGTCACCGAGGGTGCTTATTCCGAACCAGATTTGATCTGCTTTCCATTGGATCTCCGAATGGTCGTGATTCTGAAATCAACGTCCGTAATGAAAAACAAAACGAGAACTCCTTGAAGTGCTGAAACACAAGGCGGATAGAACTGATCCTTAAAAAAGAGCCTGTCTCCAGTTATCTCAAACTTGAAAAATCTCGTCAAACTTTCTCATATTTTACCGCGCCTGAAGGTAGAACCAAGGTCACAGGCGATCACTCCAACCCCCCCCCCCCCNCCCCCCCCTTCACCCCTCTACCTCATCCGTTCATAGTCCGAAATAGTTTCTTCTTTTTTTGCTGATCTGCTTGTTCGACTTCCCATTCAGAAGTTATTTTTGAGCTCATTCGGTATGCTTTCATCATCCATTATTGTTTTATGCAAATGACTTCTTTGTCATTATATACGTTCATGGTTCTATTATTTCTTAGTTCACCGTTGATGAATCGTAATGCGTATAGTTTTCGTTATGAGTGGATGATTTTTATTCGTGTAATGTTGTATTGCCCACGCTGTGTTGTATTGTATGTTTCCAGAAATAAGTGAGATAACGCTGCGTAGAGACGTTTATGGTGTGCGAGTATAATTAAAAAGATTCGTTTCCGTATCCTTTTCTGGAGATTTAGGGGGAACTGAAAGAACGATCCTAGAAGCCAAATCCCACCCATTTTCTCGAGCTGAGAAAAAAATGAAGACATTTATGCAACGGAGGAAATTGCCGTGAATGAGGATACTGTCATGAATGACCTTCTCGAACCTACTCGAAAGCTTGCGAAACAATGATTGCATTATGTTTGTCCATGTGTATGTCTGATCGCATGATCACTAGCTAACGGCGTATTTGATCAATTAGCATTCAATAGTCAACCTATGCACTTCCATTTGCTTCACTATGCATCAATTTTGCATCGAACACAGATTGCGAAAGTTTTATACGACTCGCTTGCTCGCGTCATCGGGAAATGTTCTGTTGATAGCCCGTTCCGTGCGTCTAGCCAGCTAAGGTTGGAAAAGTCCGCTTGAACGTTCGACTACAGCCTGGGTGGGCTGCCATCGTTTCTGAGGTACTTCTACAGGAGACGAGGTTGCAAGTGCCCTTTGTAGCGGCAAATAGTGTCTTTTTGCAAACTGGATGGATGCGTTCTGGATGGAAGCAAATAGTCTTTTCAAGGAATGCTGCGCCGGAAGACAGCCAGAGAGATGTACCATGATTCGGCAGGCAAAACGCTGCCTTAACCCCTGCTTACATGGTGGCTGGTGCATCACAACGAAATTTTTTGCAGCTCGGAGAAGAAGAACGGAGAAGAACGCTGTCTAATCGGTAAACGACGACGCTGTCATTCGGTGATGGGACCCTAGTTTAGCCTATTCGGGCGCTGGTAGGGTACAGAACTGATATTGCGGACCACAACACTAACCACCAAAGAAACCAACCGCTTCTTGTTGACTCCATCCCCAGAAAAAGAGTAACGTCAATTACGTAAATCTTACATGCTTAGAGCAAATGAGGACCACTTTTTGGTTACGCTTCTGGGACTCCACTACAATAATTGCTGTAGATGTCAGTCGCTGAAGAATATGAGAAGAGATGTTTTACATAGCTTTCGATAAATGGGACGAATGTTTTTGCAAAGTGAAGTGTTGAACTGATTTGGACAACGCAGCATAGGAGCTTGTAAGGAATGCAGAGAACGCCATAAAGAGAAATTCATCACATACCTCCTTCAGGCCTACTTTTAGGCCAAAAGCAGCAGTAAGCAAACGATGATAACTGTGACACCAGGACCAGACACCCTCCACAATGGGTTGCAAATCATCATCCCGATAATCCATACGCAACGTCCTATGGCTGGATTGTGCCCCCAACTATCGAAAGTGAAACAGGAGGTAATGAACGTTGGAAGTAACTCAGTTGCAACACATAAGAAACGCGTGAAACGAAAAACTCTGTTAAAAGAACCTCGTAAAGCAAATGACTGCCGGCACTGGGCTATGACGCTGCTCTCGTCTTCCCTTCTTGTCGCCTCGTCCCTTTCGATCCATTCGTAACGCCTATCTTAGCTTCTGCGATCAGCTTACACACCTCGGTCTGGAAATGGCAATAAATTAGTTCAGTGAATGAATCATTGCCAATCGGCCCTTTAAACGACTTCCCGATTTAAGTGTCCCTTTCAGAAATCGAAACTGAGAGCGGTTCGATGTTTTGTGATACCGCACTAATACACTCGTTTCGTCTGCAGATATAAAAAGATTCTGCAGTTTTTCTCCAGTTTTCAATAATTTATTTGTTAAGAAAATCAACCAACTTTAGGCTCCTTCCCTTTTGCAGTCAGCATGAGCTCTATCGTTGTCACTGAAACCTGTGCCTTCGGCACGGAGATTGCCAGCGCCACGGCATGCATCACCGCCATGGCGATGAATCCCACGACCACCCGGTTTCCCATTGCTCCCTCTGACGCCTAGATCTTGAGGCAAAGCAGCTCTTAAACGCACCGCTGTCGACGACGAAGGTAAGATCAAACGCGGCTCATTTCTATGACTCCTACTTCAATGTATCACAACGCGCACCCACTGAAAAAACGACATATGGCGATGACTCCAAAATTACACTACCTCAGTTCGTTCCTCACTCGCCTCGCTATCTTCATCAGTGTTTTCACCGTTACGTCTAAACTTCGTCTTCTTTTTGCTTGGTACGTTCCCGCTACGACATTCCGCAGTCTCCTTTCTTGCCCCGTCAAAAAGGATCCCACGTTTTCTTATTATAAGTCGACCACTTTCCATGAGCTTGAATCTACTGTCCGTATCACTACCGTTTGTGAGAAGCTTTCGAAAAATCCACCATCTACTCACTAAAAATCTAAAATGCATTACAAGATCACGATAAGTGCAGAAACTAAGTGTTTAGAGAGCGCAAATGAGGTGAACACCAACCACGTTTTTTCATCAAAACTGAAACTAGTACGGACCCGCCATAGGATCGGCCGTAATCCTCTGCAGCAAACCCTACTAAATGACTGCATATTCCCGGACAAGGTCAAATTTTCCACTCAAATTAGGTTAATCAGTGCACTCTGACATTTCTTCCACATCCAAGTACCCCATTCCCGGGCAGCTCAAGAGAGGAGGAGGGTGGGTGCACAGTGAAAGTACACTGTGGTAGCCGAAAAAAACGGGTGAAAAGGACGTAAAGGCGCATCATACATTCTGATACTGGAAATTCTGGCACTGAATGAAAAGAGACACTAAAAATTAACCCGATATGAAGTAGACGTGGCCGTAAAACGAACACACAGCGGGCAATACTAAGCCAAGAAATGACTACAGGACACAGGTAGCAAGAACTCCCAAAAGACTCTACAAGTATTACAGCTTCGCCTGCAAATCGATAATCACTTCCCTTACTGACAAATTCTGTTGCACCATGAAAGACGTGAAGAATGAAATGTCCTACTGTCGCCAATACAGAACAGACGTCTTCGGCAGCATTCCTTCATTCATTTCAGAATTGTGAACCTTACATTCGGGTGTGATACACAGTGAAATGACTGTAAAAAGAGAAGACGACTCATTAGGAAATGCAAACAACCAAAAGAGAGGAGGCAACGGTGTAGCTTGCGACAGGCGTTTTAGGTGGCCGAGTCGACAAAATCTGCAACATTAAAGCAATACGTCATGTAGAAAACCTTTTAACAACTTCAGCGGAAATCAAGCGTTCCAAATGGGCCCACTGTCTGAATCGAAAGACCTTGCAGATGCGTCTGCAAGAAAGAATTCGATGAAGTCATATGGGAGCACAACGCCGGCTTTTCTCCCTCTCTCTCCCCAGTGCACTAGCTACAAGCAAAAGTCAGCGTATGACCGCTCACTCAAGCAGCTCAAGCACGCTAGAATACATATTTTCACATCAGTATACGGCTACTCTCTTCAGAAAATTGGGACCGTTGCTGCAATGATGCAGAATTATGAGCATGACAACTAACCTAGCTCTGTTTCCCAAGAGTTGCTTCACAGCGGTCACCTTGACAATCATGGCTTCCCTCTCCATAAAACCGACTATATCTGCATCGTCTCCTCCTTTTAGTCAAATTACATTGGCCCTTAAATGCCCAGCTCGTGACTTGCTTGCGCTCCATCTCTTCAAAATCCCCATCGCTATCCCGGAAATTACTAGTTAGTAACGCCCATTAGTAGACCCCTAGAAAGGGTGAAACGCTAATAAAACTCTGTAAATGGCTTGATGGTCGGTGTCGTTNCGTGGAAGAAGAAAGGCTAGGAGAAGGAAACTCCGAATAACCGAAACTCCGAACTGAATATATATGTATATATATACATATATATAAGTGGCCTGCTCGCCTGGCCAGCGGGGTGGCGTCACTTATTGGCTACAACAATGCAAAACCACGGGCCTCAGTACCCTAATGGAAGCGCATTGTGATCGGCAGCGTCACCGACGTTCGACAGTCCGGTCAATCAAGTGATCAAGTGATCAAGTGATCAAAATGGCTTGATGAGCATGCAAGAGAAGTAGAAAAGCGTGCAAATTGGATCTGCATGAAACTCCTTCAAAATTTTTCACACAATTGCAATCGAACCTTAAAGGCTAATGAGTTGTCGACGGGAAATGAAATTTGCGTACTCGAAACGAAACCGATGAGCCACTCTAACAGATAATGCTCAGATGCTGCTCCATAGTTCAAACCACTATGTGAAAACGGCAAAAAGAAATGTACAAAATAATGTGAGGGCATATAACTTATGACTGAAAAGAAAAGAAAAGACTCTCAGAAATTAAATCCTCAGAGATTAAGATGCTCAATACCATTAGAAAAAAAAAAAAAGAAACGTTACCTAACACGTTTCCATCCCAGGCTATACAACTCGATCACAAGTCGGTAGGCTATACAACTCGATCACAAGTCGGTAGGCTATACAACTCGATCACAAGTCGGTAGGCTATACAACTCGATCACAAGTCGGTAGGCTATACAACTCGATCACAAGTCGGTAGGCTATACAACTCGATCACAAGTCGGTAGGCTATACAACTCGATCACAAGTCGGTAGGCTATACAACTCGGTCAAGATGTCGCTTTCTGAGTTGCCTTCTATTGGATTTACGATAGAAGTGGCTGAAACTTTGCGGAAAATGAACTCTCGGAGACTTATATAGAATACATCCCTTCAAAACGAGAGATTACAGCCGCCGATCCAATCGCCTTAGCTTCTGTGATTTATGAATTGAAACAGCATATACAAACAAACAGGCATATGCATCTACACAGACACGGGCAGAACGTCACTACAACATGCTCTTGAAAATTTTGGAGAGAATATAAAAAGAATAGTTGCATGTATGACATACAAAGGCCAGACCCCAACAGAAAACAGCAGCAATGGTAGGTCGTATAAAACTCACAATGAATGCAGCTTGTTTGCATTTTCATACCGAAGACACAGCTGTGATTTGGATAGCAATCACGTGCCCAACCCTGCACCCAAGAGAAAACAATATTTAACACCTCAGTGAGACAGATACATTTAATTCGTGGTACTAAAATCGCTCACCCTTACAATACAACTTGATGGACGAGCAAATGATAACAGTAAAGAAGGCGGGTATTCACCATTACCGACAATGAACATATCGGGAATGGTGTCTACGCCAGCAGTCTATGCGATCTCCAAGCACAATAACTGCCCATCCTCATCGTCCTCAGCTTCAGACTTCACCACATCGATGCTCTTCCCTGGCAATACCTCAGCTCTACGTTCACGACGACGACGACTAAATTCACTAAAGTTGCAAAAAATCATCTTCTTTCTCAATGCCGATAATAGCTTTGCGGTATATTCACCGAAATCTCTCATTTCCCAACATCATCAAAACGCAAAAATCGAAACTCCGCTTTATCTGAATGACGAACTCCCATAATTTCCGCAGCCATCTAACAATTTTCAATAAACGAGAACTTCACAAGGAACAAAACTGAACAGAACTTCTAGCGTTAATTTTTCGACGCTTTCTTTCGAATTCTCCAATAGATCGTGAAAGTCACAGCGTAGGCTCCAACGCTCACAGTGTTCGCAAAGTCAAACGACTGAATCCTTTTAGTAGGCTATGCGGAAGTCACTATGCATGTATATATTTGTGCTACGTGACACCCAGGCAGCGAATTCTGGTGTGTTTGATCACCAGAACTTAAGCTACTACAGCGATATGTCTCAACTTAGCAGAGCATGAAGACATAAGGTTCGTAAAATAATACTAGGCATATTTTGAAAAAGCATCATAAATTCAAGCAAAACCGCCCATGAAACAGGAACCTTTTCATTTGTTGACTCGCCTCCTCTCCACGTCCATTACACGTCAGGTGAAGGAGTAATGGTTGCATTCAAAGGCGAATAATGAAGCCCCCTTCCCCTTCTCCGCTCCTCTTATGTGCTCCACTTCCATTCGTAATTAAGCCGCCACTAAAAAAATCAATCTCAATTCAAAAATGCCCCATCGATTGATCAGCAGTAAGTGATTTTGACGATCAGTAATACGTGCAAGCAAAATTTCGTATCTTCTGGAAAGATTCTGCGAGCAAAATTTGCAAATTTGACAGCGCAACCTATCCAAAGCTTATTAGTTTCGCTACTTTCAGAAGTGAGGTGAGCGCCTATTCACCATTAAATCAAATTAAAGAGGGATTTGAGAGGGACGGACCATTTCGTTTGCCGACTTTTCCAACAAACATTTCAACAAACGAGGTAGAATTTGAAAGTGGATGCGGTTAAAGGCGTTGCGTCTAAGTGCCATTGCATATCAAATTTGATGTCATTTTTGTCATCTCAGTGCAAGTTGCAATAGTGGTGAGCATCATCGACACGAAATGAGCAACTGCATCTGGCGTGAATGCTTGTAACGTCTCCAAAATGTACTTCGATAAAGTTTATAGACGATGACGTAAAGTGTCAACATTTTCTGCATGGCCTAGAAGTTTCAACAAGAACGAAGTGAACGTTTTTCACTCAACCGCCCTGCCTCCCTCCCCTCGCCTTTTTCAGGCTTATATGTCCGCTAAACCTCTTATCTCATAAGCAATATACTCGCGCTTCCACATATTCTTAGTCGCTCAAGTATGTGTCAAAGGTATCAAAAACTTACATCCGAACTGCCGTAATCTTTCCCGATACCTACCGGTAAGTTAAGCTCCACCCAAGCGTACAGTCTACGCAGCTATAATATTGTGTCAACGGCACAACGGCTAACCCAGCAGCAAATCGACATCCTCTACCACCCTTGAATTACTGTTCATGTGTCCGACAGAATGAATTACTGTTCATGTGCCCTTTTCTTGACTGCCCATCGCCGTACCAATTTTCTCAACCACTCACATCTGCCGCCGTCTCAGTTTTGCTCTACACACTATTAATTCCTTATTTCCCTAGCCACTGCAATACGTCTTCATTTACATGTATCGCCCTCGTCTGAATCTGCCGGAATTGGCATCATTGTTTGATATCTGCGATTCTATACCGCTAACAGATCATGCCATAAAACTTTCGAATGATTTCAAATATTGTACGCAAACGTTGTAAACATATTGTGTTCTTTTTTCATTCATATAAGGCCTTTGCTGCAACGTTCCATTACACATAAACATTTATTCGAAACAGTTCTAGGATTACATGGAAAACACAAGAGGAACAATTTCAGCTAATATCTGTATATACACAATCACAACTACGCGATGTGCATAACGTTAAACTGCATCGCTATGAACAATCAAACGAACGGAAACAGACTGACAGACAAATGACTAGCCATGGCGTCGGGTGGGTCGTGATGGAACGAAAGGTGCGCCAAGTTCTCTCCATATGGTGGTAGTAATGCCGAAAAGCGCACAATCACCTATCACTCAATGATCGTGAAGCTTCCAATACAGCAATGAACAACGACGACCCATTAAGAATCAAGGATATGACACCGTCATCGTGAAAGAAAAGCAAAAGAAAAGAGAGGTGTGTGTATGTGAGTTTATGCATACATTACGGCCTCTCCTCCTCAATATTTTGAAACAATACATGAACAAATAAGCATATACAGAACATTTGCAGGAATATCTGAGCGTAAATCACTGACCAACACCGTTCACGATCCTCACATTTCGAGCCAACAAATTGTGAACCTACCAAATCTCACTTCTGATGCGATTGCTCACTAACAAATCACACATCAATATCTCAACTCTGGCTTGTTTTTGATGACGTAATTATTCAGTATCTCCCAGAAACGAGAGAGGATCACAGGGTCTAAAAATCTCTTGTCGCGTGGCAATTTCAGGATGGTCACAGTCCATTTCGCAACGTTGGGGTTTAAATCTTGATCGTCGAATATCAGATGAAATGCTGCCACGTTCGCGAATATTTCCGTTGGATTGCCGCCCCATCGCCAACCTTTGAACTGCCAAGCTCGACCCTATAGTTATCTCCATATTTCCTGTTGATGCGATTATCAAACATACTGCCAATTACTTTCAAGCATGATTTTAATTTTAAATTAAATATAACTTGTAGACATCACCTTTGTTTATAAACACTTGCTCTCACCTGAATGCATCGCTGAAGATCTACTTGTTCAGATTAAAAGAGCACAAAAAAAGGCTGGGAATGGAAGTAACGGAAATAATTCATTTGGCATCTCCT